>JAPFRW010000294.1:0-95112 GCA_030778065.1 Akanthomyces uredinophilus
ATCTAAGTAATAGTTTCACTATTAAGAGTTCTACTCTTAATGACCGTTTATCGTTTACTGCTTAAGAATGTGCTACCCTGTAGCTATTAGCCTGACTTACTCTCTAAGAAATAGACCTACTATGACTTAGTAAATAAGCCATCGTTACAGTTTGCCGCAAGATGGGATGTGGCATCCTGTAGTAGCTCGGAGACTTCTGCGCTATCATCCGTCTTCTCTGATACTTAGCCACCGAATAGACTACGATGTTGCAGGCAGAGAAAACGAACCTTTAACATGAACTGCAAATGTTCTAAACCATCGATAGCCTCTGCAGTCTTGCCCATGAGGCTTATGGCCTCGAGCCAGTGGAGCAGGTGATGCCGGAGAAAGTTGTGAGTCTGGTCATCGTCACAAACCAAGGTCTTTGCCTGCTGCACATGCAACAGCCATGATTGGCAAGCATAGCGTAGTTCAGCCGAGAGTCGGTCGTCACGACTGCCAGCGTCAATGACGGTAACAGTTGCGCCAGGCGACTCCAGATTGCAGATGTTCTCTCGAAGATGCTTATTCATAACTCGAAAGCAATCCGCCAACATGCTGTCGTGTAAACTTTTGCCTTGCTTTTGAAGCAGGTGATGGCCAACGCCTTGGGTCGTCATGATAAGATAAAAGAGACTGAAATTAGCACAGATCTGATTCCTGGATAACCATGGAAATGGTCGAGATAATATGTTTTGCCGTAGGAGGAAGATCTCTTGCGTCTTGTCAAATTGGTGAGTATCTTAGTGACAGGAGCGCTTGTCTATCGGGGTCTTCTAGTCAGTGACTTGTATACGCCACGTGCACGGTCCCAAAACGACACTCATCTAAAAATTCGTCAAACTGCATTTTCGATAGGGCTAAAGATTGTGGCAGTTGGACTGTGAGTACTGATACGTGGAAGATACATGCTAAACAACCGCGCACATGATGCTGAATCTTACCGCATGTGGTGCGACGATTTGGAAAGCAAAACGCCCGCTCCAAGTGGCACTTACTGCACGCTAATGACTCATTCCCGTAACTGACACATAAGTGCACATCAGCGAACTTGAGTGCGAATCAGTGAGCAGGATAACTGCCGCAGAATAAGTCATGTTGTGCGCCACGTCATCTCGCGGAATTATACGTGGTCCATCTTGCCACAGCCTCCTCAGTGAAGGTGTCAGTAGACTATAGGTGCGTATACCTAGTGCTAGATAGCCTCGAGAGTCGATTTCATTTCATGCCCGAGCATCGCATGAACGTCGGAAGCTGGCCACTGTGGGGGGGGGGGGCTTTATCTTGTTGCTTGTGCCACAAGTACATGGAACAAAACGCATGCCGTGACACCGTACGTGGCTTGAGTATATACAGCCGTGTTTCGGCCAAAGAATTCTTCATCATGTTAAAAATACTGGCTAGTCAGTTTTGACACTGAATGTAGCTGTGCATGACAGTGGGGCTGCGCTTCGAGGGAGAGTGCTGGTCCAATATATTGCCCGTGAGGCGCAACTCCGCTGTGGGCGAGCGGATGACTTGGTAAGACGGTACTGAAGTGATCTGCGAGCTGACTCGCACTCGCAGGTATCCGGACACACAAAGTGCCAGTAAGCTGGATCCTGTACCACTGTGCTATCGGACTCTATTATGCGGTGGTGATTGAGTGTATTCGCCCTTTTATCGTGGCGAAGCACTAAAATTAATATCTCAAAATTCTGACTGTATGAAGTGTAATAGATCGAGTCCTCAATGCTTTTGAAAAGGTGTGATCTCTAAAGAAACAACGCAAATGATTTCTCGCTATCTCTAAAAGGCCGCTGATAAAAGTGTTCGTGTGCTATGCATCATCGCCTTCCGAGCCATTTTTCTTATGCTTTGCCGCAAACACTAAAGGTTTTAGAAATGGGATACACGCTATTGTTACAGCTTTGCGTTAGCCTCTGGTTCTGGGAAAACGATTCTGGTGTTGTAAATTTTCCGAGGGGCCTCGTCCCCGACAAGAACAACGAAACACAGCTCCGAAAGCAAAAGCGAAGTACACGTACCGCAGACCACGGCAGCATTAAGCTCAGCAATACTCCAAAGAGATCTCTGCGCATACGCCCACGAGACGTCCACACTGTGCGGAAACTGGCGTACAAGAGACGAAAGACGAATCATTGAGAATACCAGAGTTCTATTGTATAATTTTAAAATGGGTTAGACGGCATCAGACAAGATAGTTTTCATCTCATTTGTAGTAGATAGGTTGATGCAAGGTTGGAAGACATACATTAAAGTGGTCGAGAAAACCGTTATTGCTTGTTGCCTTTTTTCCTTCCTCAAAGGGAGACGCCATATGTATGGTATGGGAAACAGCGGCAAAACGGCGTGTACCAATATAATTGGGACGCTGGTCGCGACAAAAAGGGCTTTGCTGTTCACGCTACACTTGTATTCCGTACGGTGCATGTAGTCTGTCGTACCAAATCGAGCCCAGAAAGCACGTGTTGGCTGACACTGCAATGTCGTGCCCAAAGTCTGTTGTACACAATGTGAGTTGACGATATCGTCTAGTGGCGAACAAGAGACAAACTCACCCCTGCGATGCAGCTAAAAGCGGCTAGCAAGCCTAGAACCTTGATGACGATTCGCGCGGATGTAAAGGCGCCAAAGGTTCTCCAGTATAGTGCCAGCATTGAAAAGTTCACTAGCGTCATCGTTGTAAAATAGAGAATTTCTTTGACAAAGAGGCTGATCATGAGTGGCTCCAGTGACTGCAAGGGTAGAATCTAAATGTGTTTACCTAGTCCGTGAATCGTGGCTGGAGGCCATCATCATGCGTTAGTAATGCAGATATGCTTTATGGTCACGAACAAAGGCGAAGAATAGCAGCGTCACTAACAGTAAACACCAACAGTGAGAGACGTCGTCGATACGAATGGCTAGAGAGGTCAGTGAAGCACGTAGAACGCCAAGTAATAATTAAAAACGGCATGGCAATAAGAAGAAGAATGCATCACAGCATACCAAAGCCATCAAGATGAGCCAGTCTTCCCAGTAATACGACGCACGGATGACTCTCTTGGCCAGAAAACGTAGAATGGCGGCGAAAATGGCCATGGCAAGAGAGACGATCGACGCAGCGAGGATGGCAGATCTGTCGTCCTCGTGGAGGTTGACATCTTGGGGAGGGCGAAATGCTGTCATGGTTAAATTGTGTGGACTTGTAGAATGTGACATGGTTGGTTGGAAGCAGTAGCCAGCGGCCAAGTGGAGGGCATCAAGTGTGGTGACTTGAAGCTTAAAAGACCAGCGACTCTAACTTGATACTGTCCCTCATTGCCGCATCGCGCCTGGCATCCTGCGGCCGGCCAAAATGACAGGGGAGGCACAGCTGAAAACAGTGGCGGAGAGCAGCGACCAGTACTTGACCCAGGCTTGTGACGGTGCGTTGGTGTGAAAGACAGCTTTCAGAAAGCCAGAAACAAACGAACTGTACTTTCCAAGATAAAACTAGGTACAACTTTAGGCACACCTGTTGCCGCTTTTAGCACGGATTTTCTGCGCCATCCTGTAAGGGTGTCCCAAGCGATCCTAGCAGAGACTCAAGAGACTGTACGCCAGGGAACATTTGTTACACCGTGCAAGAGGACTAGTGGCCACTCGGCAGTTACCGCCGACTGTTGTGGAAATTTATCGCTGAGAGGTTCCCGCCGCACCAGTCGTACATGGGCTAAAAGGCTAGCGAGTCAGAAGTGTCCGGCAGATGTCGCAGTGGTTTCGGGGATCTTGTTGGGATGAAGATTTTCAGAGTCTCCCGAGCATATTTACGATCTGCATCTTTGCCAAGTTCATCATCTGCGAACCCAGCAGCGCATCCACTTCGGCCAGCTCCTTTTTCTCCCTGGCGCTCATATCACTTGTTCGTTTCAGTTGTCGAGTCATGCAGCTACAGCAATCCCTTGCCATAATCCCACTGCGATACCTCCATGCTGCTCGGGTAGATGAGCCACTAAACCGACTTCTGTTGTGACCACTCTATTTCAACCTGCACACCAGCGCGACGCTTGCAATTATATACTCTGCAAAGATGGTGGCAATCATAAGACTGGTCGTAAAAGCTACCCAGGCTCAGCAATGAGCTTCACCAGATACAAAGTAAAGGGCGTTTCCACAAATACAGCAAACTCCCGCGCCACACGTTTTCTATGGATTGGAAAGCCGTATCTTTTGATAGAATTTGGAATGTGGATTAGGGCACTAGATGGTGTATCCGGACTGCCACGGGCGCGTCCCCATTGAGCAATGATGGGGTCCCCATGTTACTTGGAGCAGATCCTCCTTGCCCCTGCGGGTATCACGGCGGCTTTCTCAGTCGGACGCGGCCACGGCGAGTGCAAGCCAGCAGTGCTGAGCGGGCTGGTGACGTGGTGACCTCGCCAAGGTCTTTGCTGGAAGGGGCCTGACCGAGCCCGGATTGGGATATAGGCGCTGCCGGTAGCTTTGAGGCTTCGTCCTTATGTACCCTGCGCCAAATGCAATTCTATTAATACGTACTCCTTACCAGTACACTAACTCAGTCCGCTGCAGATCACTCCGTACGCAGGGGTCGGGCCCACACTATGAAGCGTACATGTACGTTGCTGACCTCGCTAGTGTAGGTGAATAGTCCGCACCAGCTTGTCAACGCCATGACCAGAACGTCGAGTCAGGCACACTGTGGAAGTCGAATCCTCAACGGATGAGAAAGATGGATGATGACGCACCAAGTCCAGTAATTCGACGAGAGACGCAGTTGGCTACCGGTACTGCATTGGCATTGTCTCAGCTTCGGCTGTTGACAGGGTTGAGATGGATGGTCGCAAGCCTCATCAGTATCCGTCCGACCAGAGAACCTGGTCTCGAGTCATGCTTTTTGCCTCGCCTTCGGCCGGCAGCTGTGATGATCTTTAACCGCAAGGCACACGTGCCCTTGAGCTCACTTCTCTGCTTGCTGAGGCCCTTAGTTTTCGATTGATAATAATATTGATTAGAAAAGAATATACTCACTACACCAGCAATCATTTAAAGGCCCATTACCTGCACCCGAAAGTCACAAAGTTGTCAAACTATAAAACAAGCTACTCAAATCCCTTTGCTTATACTGACCTATCCTCCAATACGAGCGCTTGTTTCTCAAGGGCTCTTGGCGATATATTCGTGTTCATCTGCACAACTTCTGCCCGATGCGTCCAACATTCTTCGCCATTTTGGTGACGGCAACAATTCTTGCGCAAGCTAGAAACTTGCAAGATGTCGCGAATTGTGCTGCGGTGCACATCTTTGTTGCTCGGGGCTCAAACGAAGCCGCTCCGTACGGAGGTCAGCTTCAACCGCTGATGAATAGCATTCAGGGAGAGCTCAACGCGACTGCGGAGGGTATCGAGTACAGGGCAAGCCTTCGGAAGTATGCAGACTCTGTTCGTGAGGGCACCATGCAGACGCAACGACAAATCCAAGCCTATACTACCCGATGCCCTACTTCGAAGATCATCGTACTCGGTTATTCGCAGGGTGCACAAGTCACTGGTGATGCCTTGTGTGGGGGAGACGCTAACGGGGAAGGGCCCATATCAGCTCCTTTGGCATCGGAGCTGAGAGCGCATGGTATAAACACGATAAAATTCTAGACGTATAATATCAATATGCTGACAAACAAGCTAGTGTCAGCTGTGATCTGGTATGGAGATCCACGTCGAGTTCCAAACAAGCCCAACGACAAAGGCTCTGCGCAAAGTTCGGGGGTAAGTCAGCTTACTATTGTGATAGAATCCGTTCAATTGACAAACGGTCATCAGATCCATCCTCGGACAGAGTCGGAGCAGTCGTGCGACGGGTATGCTAGTCTGACTGAGTCTTTCTGCGATGATGGCGATCCGGTCTGTGCAAGTGGATCTGATTATAGAGTTCATGGTCATTACAAAGACAAATACGATGGGGCAGCTTTTGACTTCATTTTGTCTCAGATTTGAGCAAGCTTCTAGCTTACAGCTGGGACAGTTTATAGTTATTTATGTTACTAGGCTCCTTCGCCGTGAGGCGAGTATCGTTCTGGTAACTTGATTCCGCCTGAAACGTGGTTTGAGCCAAGAAATAGTAGATATCCTGTACTTAGCCTGTAATAGGAGCTCATCAGTAGACATTGACAGCGTTTGATTAGAGGCACTTGGCAGCTCTTTTGGTGATTTCTTTTGCAACAGGACGGAACTGCTGGGACTGCATCATCTCAGCCTCAGATAGATTGGATTGGGTAGTTGCGAAAGCAAACCAAGATGATCAAAGATATTCTTACGTGAATAAAAAGTCTAGATCAACAGTGTCTTTGGAGGAATAAACGCCCGGAAATCAGTAGTGTTGATTCTACGGGTTGCAGTCGGTGGGATCATAGCCCTTGGTCGTTGTCGGGGCCTTGGACAATGAAATGTTTTGGGCCATCGACGTGACCAGGGTGTATCCTATCCGCGAGGAGTAACGTGGACGGAGTGTAAGGGTCGTTGTGAGTGATCCAAGATTGAGTATCTTCGACTGACCTGGCTCGGCTTGCTGAAGAAATGGAATGCAATGCTCGTCAAACAAGAGGTGGCAACCTGCTTATCCTTTGTCAATGCGAAACCGGTTGCGTCTGCTTTCTTGGGCCAGATGAGACTGTTTCTTGGGCAAGTGCAAATCTTGGGCAAGTGCAAATAGAGTGGCTTTGGGGGCTCTATCACCTTTATATGAATCAGAAATGGCATCTATATACCTATGTTCCGCAAAACTGACCGTCCTCAAGACGGTGTAACACTTGACCGCTTCTTCAGTCTACATTGCTTCGAGCTGCGCAGTATCTCTACTCGAGTAACAAGCGCCGCGTACTAGCCACAACCAGATCCTGCAAATAAAATTGCAGCAGCCGAGAACCGTGCATGTCGCGGGATTCGGCGGCCGACCTGAGGTCATGGGTGCATAATGCAGAAGCGACAATGACCGTCAGCACTGTGAAACTCGGTGCCAAATTCACGGAGACGGTAGATGCACATTTTTGCTGAAGGCACATCAGGTTTACAGAAACGTGTATTTTGCAGAAACGTATAAGTCTGCGACCAACTTGACACTCAAGAAATGAAGGTCCCTAACAAGGCCTTCCAACGTGCTGCGGCTTCACATTCAGGATGGCACGGTATCCCTACACCCGAGCGTCTGGGGAGTTCCATGCCGCTACTCGGCCCCTCTAGTACTGCGGCAAAGTGCATTTTGGCTCATGCGGCGATAAGTGCGCGCGATGAATCGCGCTGCGCCAATCGAGCCTGTCATGAAGGTGCCAATGCATGTGGCGGCTGCATCGCTACCCTGGTGCTCCTCAGCAGGGGTCTGGACGGTCAGAGATGAGCGCGCCCTTTGATTTGGACTGCTAGTCGGCATAAAAACGCGCGTGTCTATGTCTGCTATCCATGAGCAAAAAGTGTCACGTATCTGGCTCGTGTCGGAAACGCGACCGTGCATCACCATCGTCGAGCTCGACCCGTGTAAGTGGCAGTCTCTGGCCGTGAGCAACGCGTCTGCGGGCGCGGCCAAAGTCTCGTCCCCGAAAAGAATTGTACGAAAGCTCGATAGTGCAACTCAAATACTAGTCAAGACGTCGAAAGCTAAAAGTATGCGCCTTATGATCTAGGACAACACGCATAGCTAGCTAAACTATTAAGCGCTGCATTGAGTAGGCTGTGACCATGGAGTAGCTCGATAAAGGGTCGCCCGAGACCGGACAGATGTACTGTAAGAGTGCTTCAAAAGTGGTATATCCTAGCCCGAGAGATCAAAGCAGTGTAAATAAAATATCGAATGCTTGCTGGAGAAGTATAGTAGTGGTGGCTATCACCCGGTCGGGATTTCGTTTCTTCTGTTCTCTGCTAGCCCGAGTAGCAACTCCGTATCGTTCTGTACCATCTCCTTCCCTATAGCCAGTATCGACACTCCTCCCTGGTTGTCTAAATTAACAACCGAGCGGCCAGTGCCACGTCGGGCCTCAATGTGCTTGATGGAGGTTCCCCACTGTCTGAGGATTGTTATCTCATCGGCAAGAAAACTCACTTGCTTGCTTCCCTGCCAGTTGATGAGGCCTGTCCAGCTGTCCGGGTACGTGACGAGCAAGTCACCACCGTTTGACCCATGTCGCGTCTCGAAATTGCCCCAGTGCTCCCTTTGTATGGCGGCATCTTTGCTGACATTAGGCCGACGCGGAAGAAATGGGTTGGCAAAAGTACCGGGCCTTTCGATCATCGGCAAAGTCCCAAAGAAATCCCTACGGCTCCATGAGACCTTTGTCTCGGCCAGAACATCTTTTTCGGCCCTTGTCTGAATGACTCTATTGCTTTCTAGAAATTTAATGGCATCGGTCCATATCGGCTCCCGAACACGTATCCGAGTATTGCCGGTTTCTGACAATGTATTTAGCATTGGGAAGCGGTTCCACATCCGAGTCTGAAAGCCGAGAATAGGCTGCAAGTCGACTTCTGTTTTTCCAGATACGGTTTCGAATTCGGTGCGCGAGCCTATAGGCAGCTGAGCAGTAATGTTGCCAGCTCTCGTCTGTATTACGGAAACATAGTCCCTCAAAGGAAATTTGCCGTCCCGTTTACCAGACCGTTCTCTTTGCGGTGGCTCTGCAGTCAAGTTGACGTTGCCTTTGCGCGAGGTCGCCACCAATTGTGCCGATGAGTCCTGCAACAAGTCCAGCGACTTGAGCCCGACCTGCGCATTGACATGACCAGATTTCGACATTAGTGTGAGGCGATTGTACAATGGGAACCAACCTTGCACATTGCCCAACGCTGAGATCATGACGCAATCAGGTGACTGCAGCCTGTACGGCACTGTCGATTCCTGGCCCGCAGTGATGATGCGGGGGGCAACTACATTGCCATGATTCGACATGGCAAGAAAGCTCTCAGTGGTAGAAACATTGAGACCAGCTCCAAGTACCACATTGAAATGCTCTGTTACGAGTGACGAAGATTCGTAGGTGGTACCCGTGGGCAGCCATAAAGTGATGCGTCCCTGATAGCACGGCGAGCCATCATTGTCTGGCCAGTCCAAAAGAGATGGAGGCCCCGTAAATGAATACGTTTGAGTGAGATGTCCAGAATTAATATTCAGACGAGGTCTGATGTCAGGATCGTTGGAGAATCCTTCGATAGACAGCTCTGGGCTCACCAAGGAACGAGAGCTGCGGACAACAATGTCGCCAAAGACCTTGACGACTGTTGCTTCTATGGCACTCGAGTCGTTTCTCCAGGCTTCCTCGACAATATTGATGACGCTCTCCCGACTGAGAGAAACACCGTATTCTGCTCCGTCAATTCTGTGCGGCGTATCTCTGCATTTCCAACCTGCCGGGGGCTCCCAAGCCAACGGCGGAACGGCGTCGGGCTCGCTGATGGGCTCTGCATCCACTGCTCCACTCTATACATATGTTTAGCGCAACTGATCGCGACAATAACGCCATCCGGCAGTGCCAAATACCTTGAAAGCCGGGGGTAAAAGTATTATTCCAGCTGTGACTAGAGACGAGAAAATCGCAGTGATGAGTATAATCATGCAAAGGTAAATCTTGGACCTTTTATTCGAAGGCAACAACTTGTTTGTGGACTCGTTTGGACCAGTTTCTGGAGTGTCGTTTGCCGAAACTGTGTGAGATGGCAGAAGTGGCTCGCTTTCATCGCCGGCTGACGGGCTGTTCTCGGCTGCAGTCAAAGAAGGAGCCTCAGCTGCCACGGTTCCATAACTGCGAGATTGTGCAGAACTATAGGCCGGTGGCGCATCGATTGGCAGTATTGGCCGCACAGACCCAGACTGATTGAACCTGGTTGCCGCTGTGGGCAAAGGGTGCTGGGGCGCGTAACGATGAGGCGTTTGAGGAGCATCTGAGTCGGGACCAGAGTCCGACACACCAAAGCCCTCTGCCGTATCTGTAGCAGCGTGATGATTGGGTTGCGCTGGGCTTCCTGCAAGAGGTTCCTCCGGGCTGGACGGGTGTTGCTGGGCATTCCGCAGCGCTTCTGTTTCTTTGGCACTCCTTGAGTCGGACAATGTTGGATCTTCTACAAGGACACTGGGTATCTGCGGCACTGCATGGGAAGGGGCCCGCTGTCCACTTGAGCCATCGGTTGCTGCCGGCGTGCCTCCATCGACACTTGGCTGGAAATATCCGTCCGTTGGTGAGAAGGCTTCACTTTCCTGGGTCGCTACAGGCGGGGCTGAATCATCCGAATATAAATCTTGGTCGGGATGAGTCGCCATAATTAGCCAGCCGCGACCTATGAGTCGTTGGAGGGGGATTCTGTCTTTGAACCGGATGGTTGGAAAGTTTAGACAAGAGGGGTTATCGCCACTACCAACAAGACATGTTCAGGCAGTCGCGCGCCACAAGCCCGAATATTAACACAACTAGGCCCGATTTGGAGGCAAGAAAGAAGGCTGGCCAGGTCACCGAGTAGCCGTTAAGGCTGGCGCGCTGGGTAGATGAGTGCACTAGCGTGGAGTGGACGATGGATTCTTCAAAACTTCTGGCTCAGAATAAAGAAAGGGTCAAGCGGCAAGTCCGGATAAAGACTGAGACCTCTTCAAATATTCATGCAGTCGTAAATGACCGTCTTGATTGTTTACGGTTGTCTTTGTCGCCGACGTGTACTTGGCCTGCATTATGACGTAGCTGAAGCTGGCAAGCAATAAAAGTCGCAGCCTCGCCAGGTATATGGATGGCTTTTTCTAAACTTGCGCCTCAAAGCTTATTGGATGAAAGCCACCATGGTCGCGTCTAACAACCTGGCGTAACGGCACAATCTAGCACCGCCGACTTGCCCGCCTTGACAAAGTCAATTGCCTCGCGCAGCACACCCGGCAGCTCCTTGGCCTCGCTCACCTTTGCTGCAAAAACATTGCCGCACCCAGCAGCCTTGGCGATTCCCGCGTAGTCGGGCGGCGGGTTGAATGCAATATTAATCTCGTCGTTCGACGCCGTCTGCGCGATTCCATCCGGATGCACCAGGTCGTACGAGGCGCGCGGCGCATTCCAGCCTGGCACAAGTTAGTTACACCATTTTCACGCAAATACTGCAGTGCGGGTTGTTCTTGTTTCTACGCACCCTTGTTGTTGAGCACAATGGTCAGGATGGGGATGCTGTAGCGCATGGATATCCAGTACACGCTGCTGGGCACGGAAAACATGTACGTGCCGTCGCCGACAATCTGCACGACAAACTTGCCCCGGCCGCCGTGCTCGGCGTCCGTGGCGAGCTTGATGCCGAGCGCGGCGCCGCCGGACCAGCCGAGGCCGCCGCCGCCGCAGTTGAGCCAGGAGCCGGGTAGCGACGCCTGGATGTTGTCGTGCACAAAGGGCGTGTTGGTGACGGCCTCGACGGCCCAGATGGTGTCTTTGGGGCACAGCGCTCGGAGCTGGCTGCACAGATGGCCGGCCCCAAACGTTCCATTTTCCAATGGCTTGGCGGCCTGTACTATTCTGTCCAGTCGTGCTTCGTACTCTTCTTTCACTCTCTTCTGATCTTGGGTTGTATCTCGCGGTTGAGCGCGGAACTCCGTCGAATCACCCTGCAGCTTGTTGATGATCTGCCACAGAGCCTGCACTGCATCGGCGCGATATCTGGCTTGTGCCTTGATGTAGGCGACGGGCATCAACTGTTTCAGCGGATCCACGTCAATATGAAAGACAACAGCGTCGTCCTTTGGCTTGCAGCGGGTAGGAATCCAAGGCACGTCGCAATTAATCACTAGAACGACGTCGGCCTTTTCGATGCACTCCTCCACGCCATAGCGCATGCCCACCCAGCCTGGGTTGTTTGCTGGGAAGCACATGTCGCTGCCGCCAGTGTCTAGAACCTGAAGACCCCCGATCACGCTGACGAGCTTCTCCAGCGCCCCCGGGAACTCGTGGTTGCGGCCGCCGTAGCCAGTAATGACCAAAGGCCGCTGGGCGCCTCGCAGCGCACTCGCAATGTCCACGACCGCCTGCTCCCGCAGCCCTCCCAGCTCGATCGGCAGCCAGTCGCTCTGGCGCAGCGCGTACGGCGCAATCTCAGCCTCCATGACCTCGCGCGCGCCGCACAGGTACGCCGGCCCCTGCGGATCCGACGCGGCAAACTGCAGCGCGCGGTTGACGAGCTGCTTGACGTTGGCGCCCGTCTTGATCTCGCCGGCGTAGCGGCAGTACTGCGCGACAATGGCCTTTTGGTCCGGCACGTCTTGCATCCAGTGGATGTGCTCGGTGCGGCTGCCGCGGTGCTCGCCGTCCATGGTAAAGGGAGAGAGGCCGGCAAAGACGAGGACGGGCGCGCGGCCGGACGAGGCGTTGTGGACGGCGGCGGCGAGAGCCTGCGTGCCGACGTCGACGTGGACAATGACGCACTGCGGCTTGCCAGAGAGACGGGCGTAGCCGTCGGCCATGGACATGGCGACCATCTAAGTTGAATTGGTGTGAGAAGCAGCATGTAGTGGGCGTGAGAAGGACAAATAGCGTACCTCATTGGGGCAAGTAATTATGCGAGGAAACTTGTTCCTATTCTCTCGCTGGCCCCGGACCATGGCTTCGATGAAGCTGGGGTGGTCGGAGCCGAGATTGACAAAGCAGTGGGTGACGCCGGCATCCCAGATGGCCTCGAAAAAGGCGCTCGACGCTGTGTACATGGTGTGGCACGTTGGTAAAAATGGCAAAATAATGCTAAAAAAAAGCACAAGTCTTGACGGCTTTTCAGCGCAACACAACAGCTCTCTAGAAATAAGAAGTGAATTCACTTATTGCACAACGGAGGCTCGGTCAGCTCCCCGCAAGTGGTGGGGGTTGTCCGGTCCGGCTCCGAGACACGGCAGTTGGCGGGGGGCTGTCCAGGCACGAAAGACGATTTGCGGGGGATCAGAGCTTGAAAGGGAGCTTATTCGCGTCTAATCTGGCAGTTGTCTTTTCTAATTGAAGCCTTTTTTTTATGTTGACTCTGTTGCCTTGATTGATACAGTTTTTGCTACCTTTTCCATCCCATGTAATGCCAAAGTCTTCCCTGAATCAGCCCTTCAGCTGAAAGCTCAATAGAGCCCTTCGCAGCTCATCTGCATAAGGTCTACTGCGAAATCACCACCCTCTCGCGCCAAGTTCTGTAATGGCTCACGCCATAGGTCCACCAAATTTTCCGCGGTAATACTGACGACTTCCTCGCGCATCTTGCACTGTGGACCAGCAGTGGACGCGTACACGACGCGAATGCAGCTCACAAACTCGTCACTACCCCAGGACGTGCGGGCTTTGGCTTTGAACCGGTCCAAAGCGTAATCCGCCAGGCTCTTGATGCCAAAGTAGTTTGCGAGTACATACACACGCACATCTTTCAGCAGTTCCTCGTCATCTACCCCAGACGTCAGCCGTTTGCTTTTGCTCGAGGCCCTGTCGTCTAATTACCTGGCACGTTCAGCTGAGCCGCCGGCTCCTCTGCGTAATGGCCAGTGTAGATGTACTGGAAACAGTGCCAATACGCGTGCATGCTCCCTTCGCTGTACTGAAGAATGCGCGTCGCGCCCTCTCTGAAATCGCTGGATAGTGCGCGCGAGAAATATTTGCTTTGTGCCGCGAGCACAAACTCGTGCGCGGGGAGTTCGACGTCGCCAAGCCGAATTGTCACGTCCGAGCTGGGGGTTGCCAAAAGACCTGCACCATGTCGTCAGCTATTCTGTAATTGACGGCGATCGAGACAGCCAACTGACTTTTCGATCGCAGCCACAAACTTGGCCACACGCGGCGTGATATTGCCCGTCGAGGTTGGCATTTTGCCGGTTGTCTTTTGCGTTGGCATTAAAGAATGGGGGCGAACGGGAGCCGCTATCCTCCTGTTGTTCATCGTCTGGGAGGCAATGGCGTTTTATGATGCTGATATTTCAATTTTGCCCGTTGTGAAGCTTCCAGCCCAGTTTCATGACGGTCGCCATGGGGCGACGGCAACAATCATTCACCATCGTTCACTTGACCCATTCACTTGACTGCTCACACCGAGCAGCCCACTTGGCTCGACGCGGTGACCCGCACATCTTTTGATATCGTTTATAAAACCTTGTTACAAGTTCTGTCACTAGCTGGAGGTTTTTAAAGACGAGTACCAGTGCAGATGTGAGAGGAGGGCTTGTGGAAGTAGAGGATAGGGTAGGAAGCATGACTAGTTGGCACGGGAGAGACATTCAATGGCCGCCGCAAGGAGAAAGTGCCAGCGCCATTGTATCTTATGCGCCCCGCATATGTTTTCAAGTTGGAACCCGCATAAAACCCTGTTGCTATTGTATAAGAGACGCCTTCAGCCGGTGCTATTCCGCGCCAAACGCACCGAAAGCAAAACCCGGGCCGTGACGGCCATTCTATCCACAAGACGCACAATGACCTTGCCCGCCACGCACCGAGCCCTACAGCTCGACAGTAAGGATTCTGGCTTTCAGGTAAGTCTGCTGGCCACGCCACAGCCCACGACGGGCACCGCCATCGTTGCCGTCTGCTACGCCGCGATTCTGCCGTACCACGGCGCCGTCTACAGCGGAGAGCATCCCGTGCAGTACCCTACGCCGTTGGTGGGCGGATTCAGCGCCATCGGTCGCATCGCTGCCGTGGGGCCAGATGCCACTGTCCTTGCGCCGGGGCAGCTCATCTACGTCGATTGCGTGGTGCGTGCGCGTGACAATCCCGACGACTTTTTCCTCTCGGCCATTTCCGATGGTCTGACGCCAGGCGGTCGGAAATTGATGACGGAAGTGTGGCGGGACGGCACGTTTGCAGAATTCGTGGCCATGCCGTTGGAAAACTGCTTTCCTCTGAACGAGTCCAGGCTCTGTCAGGGCCTTGGATACGCGCTGCAGGATCTGGCATGCATGGCGTACATGCTCGTGCCTTACGCAGGGCTACGAGATGTAGGGCTTCAAGCTGGCGAGACCATTGTCATCTGTCCCGCCACGGGCTTCTACAGCAGTCTAGCGGTGCAGGTCGCCATCACCATGGGCGCCAGAGTCATTGCCCTGGGCCGAAACGAGGACAAGCTCAAGGCGCTCGCGGGCGAGATCCATTCCAGATATCCACTGGCCAGCATAGAGACAGTCTGCATCACCGGAGATGAGATTCAAGATACGGCCGCCATCAAAGCCCTGGGCACTGTTGACGCCGTCCTGGATATAACGCCCTCGGTAGCATCCGGCTCGACGTACACGCGGAGCGCAATCAAATCGCTTCGCCGAGGTGGCCGCATCAGCGTCATGGCCTCGCCCAAGAATATTGCCGTCGCCGAGATTCTCCTCAACAGCCTCACAGTCAAAGGTAGGTCAGCCCATGCTGTCTCTGCCAGGGATACAAATATTGACTAGCGCAACTTTCCAGGCAAAATGATGTACGAGCGGGACGCAGTGGTCCACTTCATCAAGATACTCGAGGTCGGCTTGTTTCCGAGAGGTAGCAATCTCGTCAAGACGACAGCCTTTGGCTTGGAAGAGTGGAAGGAAGCTTTCGGCTTTGCTGCCGAGAATAACGGGATTGGCCAATGTGTAGTTTTCAAACCGTAGTGCTGGTCTAGTATGAGCATAATCGAAAATAATCCAATGTGCCAAGATTGTCAGTCACCCGAGGGCGCTGGGTGCAAATGATCAAAGTGCGGTCAAGTCATCGGTTGATCAAGTAAAAAGAGACTTGGTCGCGCTGGCATCCTGATTGAGGTTTGCGTATTTGTCGCCTAGCTTCAAAATTGCAGCGCTCAGTGAGAGCACTCGAATTCAGCTTGTTTGTAAGCTCGGTATAGGATCATTTGCGGCGTCTATGGTAAAGGTGACGTCTGTACCACGAGAGCTGTCGGGTTTTTCCAGGCACGAAAGACGATCTGCGGGGAGAATGAGGCTGTTTCCGAGCTTCTTCAGAAATAACTACGATGAGCGGTCTTTGAATTGTCTGCATTCTTTTCGCGGCGCGTGCTGCCTCATCAGCTCCATGAGGTCGACCGCAAAATCGCCACCTCGCGCAACGCCCACTTAGGCCGCCGAGAGACAGCCGAGCGAAGGGATGAGGCGATTTGGTGTGTAATGCAGGCAGTAGAAATTTGACCAGGTCGATCATTTTCGAGGTCATGTTGAGCAAATTCATGGAGTGAGCCTCAGGTCATCGGATCAAGTGGCAAAAAGGAGATCAAGGCAGGCGGGGCGCCGTGAAGAGTCACGCAAAGGACGGCAGCGGAAAAAAATCGGGATGATCGCCGCCGCTGAGATGAAATCCCGCTGCTTTCATTGTTTCTGTATTATAATTTCCGAGCTAAATCGTCTGAGTTGCAATACAGCCAAAGCCATATTCCCTGTGCCCTGCTCTGCGCTGAAACGGCCCGATGGATCATAACTAATAGTTCTGCTTACGTTTTAGTCCTGGCCTGGCATGATGGTAAGCTACCTGGTTAGACACTCTGTCACGCTCCCCCCACCGTGTAAGCTCGCTGAACCTCGTGTCGGTGAAATGCCTTCACAAGGAAATGTCCGAATCAGGGCTGCTAATTGGTACTAGTCAATTCACCACACAGCACGGAATACAGCGGCAACAAGCAAGGCTAACACGGGTCCAAAAAAGCTTTAAAGCTATCTGACCGTAAATAATGGTATCCATGATTTTGAGAAATCTCTAATCTGCGAATTAAGACTAACATCACCGAAAATCGTAAAATCTATCTTACGGGCAGATCCTCAAAACAAGTATGACTCAACGTGATTCTTGAAAAATGAGAGATTATCTCTGCTGGCTAATGCTCAGACGCTAAGGAGGAGCAGAGCGCTGAGTCGGCGAACGGTAAGACACCGGGAGACCTGCTGTACTTTAGGTCTCCGTGGGCTTTACAAATGAGCCTTCTCGTCTTTGGCATTGTAACGATCATAGAGCCATTCCGCGATGAGTCTCGCACACTGGTCCACTCGTTCGAATGGCATCTGATGTGTCGTTTTCGGTAGCCAGGTAATTCGTGTAGCCTGCTCCATGGTGGCAACATCTGCCTCGAACATCTTTGGCGGGACTGCAAATGGTTTAGTTGGCATAATGGCGTTGAATGGAGTTGTGACATCTTTGAGTCTGTCGTAGCAATGTGTCGGTGTCTCTTTGTCATAGTAGAGTGCCCACTCCAGCCGTGGCTGTGCTATGAGCCTGATGCTGCCATCGCTCGCTTGCACAACGGCCTTTTCTGCGAAGACTGTTGCCACACGCGCGTCCCAACCGCACGTACGCTTGTTTGCCTGTAATGCCGCAATAAGATCCTCGAGGCTTGAATGCTGTTCTTCTAGTTGCATACAGAATAGCTCTTTGGGCAATTTGGCGAATGCTTCCACAATTTTGCCTCCGGGGATCATAGCTGGGTCCATCACGGACAAGCTGGAGAAAATTTTCGGTGCATGGGCCGCAGAAAGTATAGCAGCCTGTGCGCCCAAACTGTGAGCTATCACATGGAGATTCGGACGAGTGAACTGCGTCCCATTCAAGCTTGGAGCACGAAACGGCAGGCTCTCGGGCAGATTATCTTGCGGCCGCACCGGAAGGTATCCTGTGACAAACATAAGAAGATCGCGTGTTATGTCTTTTTCATTGCCTGTTTCAATTCTTCTCGTTACTTTTGAACTTTGGCCAAATGCTGGAAGACTTCCACCTACCGTATGCATATCCAATGGGATTGGCAAGGGCAGTTTCGCCGCATAGTGGCATGTCGACGGACCATATTTCCTCCACTCGAACCTTCTTACTGCATAGCTTTTGCAGAATGACTTCAATCATTGGTTCAAAAATCTGCCGGTAGAAGTATTGTTAACAAGTTTACAACGAAAATAGATCGTCTCACATTTCCGCACTTACCTCTTTCACAAGACCCATTCCGGGAAGCATCAGTAATGTTACGCCAGGGTGTCCGCTCATATTGAGCGTCTCTTGTCGCGTGGGAATATAACGTTTGACAACAATTGTCGGGCGCGGCACAGAATTCATTTGGGCTGCTGTGCTGCGGCTGACGGTATCATACATGCGGTAGACATCATCTCCAGTTGCGGACACCTTGCCCGACTCCGGCCTATACTTGGTATCGAACTTGTCGTTATCGGGAATGTTGACCGGACTCTCGCTGAAGTGGCTTGATGGCCAAGACTTTGGCTCTGCCCTAGTCCCTGTGCCGCAGAATCTGTGTATTGATCCAGTCCACGACGGTGATGTGGTGGGAACCTTCAGAAGCGCAGGCTGGAGAGTATTGTTTGCTTCTGGGCTAGGGGCAGTGATAGGACTCAAAATATGACGATCATATTTTCTCTCAATCTGAAAGGACATGGCGAGTGATTTGTGGTCGGTAATGTTCTACGTAAAGTAGCTGGAGAGGAGGAAGCTGACACACGTTACACTGGCGAGGACTGCTGATTTTATAATGGTTTTGCAAAGTGGGCTCTACTTTGGCCTGGATCAAAAATAGAAAGCCCACTACGTCAGTGGCTCCGACAATCACTCAATGTCCGACGGAAGCCCCCCGTCTGAAACCTCGAGTTTAACAGAAGTGAAGTTCCGCCCGGAACGCATTCCTTCGCTCGAACATTTATGCTGTCGATTGGCCACCTGATAAATTATAGATTTGGGGTTTAGAGTCACATCTTATGGCTCTATACTGTCATTTTCGTGGCAATTCTCCCACAGTCCTCCTCCAATGACAGCCGCCGAACGGAATTTAACCGTGCTGATGGGCAGCGTCTTGAGGAGCAGCTCTGCCTACCACATACTGTTATTCGCTACGTGTACTAAGTACAAAACATGAAATGCGAAAGTCATAGTCCAAGAGTATATCTCATCATCCGGTTCAGACTTCAAGCCTTCGACCACATATTCGGGGTGTGCATATACCGAGCCGCTTGGTAGAAAATCGAGGACCCAATTAAGACGGCTCCAGTAAACCACATCATCGTGTGGAAGTTCTTCGGCTGCAACCTCGTCTCTCCTGTTGAAGAAGCGTTCGCTCCTTCGTGCAAAAGCGCACCCGCGATGGGATTGCCTGCAAGACTACCAAATGACGATATTTGACAGAGAATTGCGATATATGGACCCATCAATGTAAGCTTCGGGGCTGGAACAAGTGGAACAATAGCCGGACTTTGCAGAGACACACTCGCACCACTGAACCAACCATAGAAGACAACCCAAGCAAACATCCCTTCTACTGTCGAAACAGCTTGCCACGCAAATGCAAGCACCGCGCTTACTGTGACGCAGAGAGCTAGTGTATTGCAATGGCCAAGCTTGTCTGAGATTGCGCCCATAACGAATCGGCCAAAGAACGTTGACGCATTGAGTACAGCAGAGAGCTGAAATGCAGTTTGAGGCAGTGCACCAAGACTTTGACCATAAAGTGGAGCGTAGAAGTATGGCACATATATGCCTAGAAAGTGTAAAATGAGGCCACTTGCCATAACCAATATAGGTCTACGTCGCAATGCCGAGGCGATAGGAAAGGAGCTGAGCTTAACAGTCGTATTTCGCGGCGTATTGGTGCGTATGCAGGCTATCGCCAATGTCATCGAGGCCAGCTGGAGACGATGTTAAATTCAGGTTTCGTCAGCAAGCCTCGTCTATTACGTACCTGTGTGAAACCGATGGCACGCATCGTCCAAGCATAACTTATGTCACCTTTGTTGACCAACTGGTCCACCATCACAGGCCAGATCACGCCCCCCACCGATGAGCCTCCGATAGCAATCCCAACAGCTAAACCTCTTCTTTTGCCAAACCACTGATTTGGTAGTCCGATGATAGGCATGAATGTTAAGCCTATTCCTAGACCGGTTACCACACCGTGGGAAAGCAGCACCTGGTAAAATCTCGTCGACAAACTTGCCATCATGACACCAAAAACCGTGAAGAAGGTGCCTAGAATCAATGTACAGTGAGGTCCGATGTGTGCGTTTAAAAGTACACTCGGAATCGCTATGCCAGTGATACTCCATAACTGCAGGGAACCGATCCAGCTGATATCGCTCGAGCTTCGCCCGGGCCAGGTTTTCTCGTAATATGCTTGAAATACACCAAAGCTTGTGACAAATCCGAAAGACGCAAAGAATGCTAGGAAGCACCCGACTACTGTGAGCCAAGCACTGGCGCCGCCGTCCTGGACTCGTGCCTCCGGGTTGCCGTCACTCGTGTCATTTCGTTTCTCATCGGCCTCAGGCATGCTGTCTCCGTTTTAAGTCAAAGCTAGGGTCGATGTGACCAATGAGTAACCCAGTTTGTTTATGCAATGTGTGCAATCGCTTCTAGGTTGTCGAACCGCGCTCGTACTCGAAGTGGCTTTAGAATGAGAACTGCTCCGAGGTAATATATTTCTGGGTCGCAGAGACCGACGAAAAGGGCGGGCGACCTGGAGCAGGCGGTCCAGAGACTTTAAGGCATCTAAACACCAAGTTTGATTCAGAAATCTCCGCCACGGACGTCAACAACCACTTACACGCGGCTGAACTCGCAGCGGGACTTTTAACCGATCAGCATGTCCACCTATAGCATTGCCAGTTCGGCTTTGGTTTCCAAATATCGTAAGCGCCTGATGTGAGTTGGTGGATTCCAATGACGTTCTCTGGCCCATAGTCGACCCGCCAACTCAGGTACTGAATCTCCAAGTTCCGATCAATATGTCCACCAATAGCATTGCCAGTTCGGCTTTGGCTTCCAAATTCGGTAAGCGTCTGATGTGAATTGGTGGTTCTTAATCATGTTTTTTGACCCGCAGTCGACTCGTCAGCTCAAGTAGTAAATCTTAGAGTTACGATTGACGCCACCTACCAACTAGCTCGTCGCCGTTCGTTGGGCCGTATTTGCTCAAGTCCAACATATGTTTGTCCACAATTGAAACATTTGTTGCTAGATCGCCGCATTTTGAAGATGACGTCAGTTATTCTCACTGACGCGTCGAAAAAGCCCTATTCAAGGAACCACTTTAGACTGCTTCATTCATAGTAATCAGCAGACTCGGTGCGTACCAATTCATTTTAGCCGCCGATGCCCGAGTCCCCAAATCCTCCTTATAATTAGTCACGACTCCAAGTTAAGCAGGAAAGCTTTTCTATTCTTTTCTCGCAGAACACATGGCTCAGGCTTTTTTTCTCGCCACACTACCTCGAAAGTAAAAACATGCACAAAAACGCTCTTCAGAGGGCCGGGTACGCGCCAGTCACCGAACGAAGATCGACGCCGATATTTTCCAAAGACACGCGCATGCCGCACATCAGCGAGTGGTCGCAACACCGGATAATCCTCCTCTACGGTATGATGCCACTCATTGTCGTCCAGCTGCTTCTGGCAGTCGGCTTTTTCTCGACGATAGCACAATGTCTTCACCACACAGCTGTATTCTTTATCTACTATGTGAGCTACTTGATTTCAATGAAACGGCAAGGGCGAGCTTTCAAAGCCGTCGCATCTCAGGCTGGGTACCTCGACGGTGACGCCTTTGCACGCGACGGCTTGCCTCGTGGCTCGCGATTCAAAGTGCTTGTTGTGATCCCCATGGTCTTCGGCACGATGCGTGTAGCAATGCCACTAGTACTGGCATACAACAGCCATGAACCTCCCTTGCACCACATCACGCGGCCGGGCTGGTGGGTTTCGCTTTACTTCACTGTCAGCATTTACTGCCTGGTCCTGGACTTCTGGTACTACGTCGTGCATCGGGCTTTACACGAATTTCAACCCCTGTGGCGATTTCATCGAACTCACCACACGACCAAGCACCCCAATATGCGACTCGCCGCGTACGCTGATGTGGAGCAGGAGTTATTCGATGCCGTTGGTGCACCGCTGCTAGCTTATGCCAGTGTCCGCGCCGCTGGCATACCGCTGGACCTATATTCCTGGTGGATTTGCTTACAATACGTTTCGCACACGGAGATTATGGGTCATTCCGGCTTGAGAGCGTACTTGCGCGCGCCTTTAACGCTGTCATGGCTGCTGCGGATCATCAATGCCGAGCTTGTTGTGGAAGATCACGACCTGCATCATCGACATGGATGGCATCAAGCACACAACTATGGCAAACAGTCACGTTTATGGGATCGCATATTCGGTACATGCGATCGTCGCATTGAGGCAGTTTCGGAGAATGTGGATTGGGATTGGAAGATAGACTTGGCATTATTCTAGGTAGGTTGTAAACGCTTTCTCTCAAAATCATCACGGTTACATTGACCCAGTCACCTTGTAGATAAATCCAAGAACGCACCAGCTTCCGGCACGGATGCGTTGCATACTTGATTAGTTGACTTCGATTTCTCTTTTTTTGTACCGAGACATGTAAATTACCACCCCTCTGTCGTCAAAATTCACTGTGTCGCCTTACATAAAGTCTATAGGGTACAATCCTGTTATTTTATTAGCAAAGTTAGTTAGCCTATTATTTTAAGCGCAACTTCTCCATTCTAAGAATGTCTTATCAGGTACATTAAAAAGCAGAAAAGCTCTCCATACTATAAACTCATCCTTTAACTTATATACCTTAATAAAGATAGTCCCATATAGCGCATTAGGGTTTCCGTAGGTAAGTAGTAGCGGAACGGTACCATAGTGATAGCTACTAAAGGCCCCCAGGACTATATTATTATTGCTAGTTTCTCTAGAAACTGTAGTGGCTCTTCCATCACATAGTAGGGCGTCAGCAAACACTGTCATGCACTATACACTCGCCGTCTCGAGCGGTGTTTTACGGTTCCCTAACAAGAGGGTCCGCGAGCATAGCGTCTTTTTTAGAAAATAAATAAATGAACATATCGTAGTTTTTATTATATATAGCTTAGCGAAAACAGCTCGAAATAGCCTCTCCCCTCCGTATATACAGGATACTCGGAAATGAGGTGGCAGATAGCCTCCATGTTGTCATAATACGCTGCAATCGTCAGCAGCCCATAGCCAAGCTCGTCCACTACGTCCAGCTCGGCCTTTCCGAGGCATACAAGCACCTGGAAGATGTGCGTCTATCCCACTCGTATCGCGCAGAGAATCGGTCTGTCGTTCTCATTCGGGGCCAAGTCAGCAGTGACATCCGCCACAGCGAGTACTGAAATCATTGCGCGAGAACCATCTCAAGACACGGATAGTCTCGCCTTCACCGAGCTGTATGTAACTGAGCGCATCGCATCAAAAAACAAAGAGAAACTGAGATAGGAATGATGTTGTTCGGGGCTGCCAGAGTAGATGTCAGGGATGGCTTGGAAATGACCTTTTCGTCCGAATCTTTGCTGCAGGTCTGGCTGCCTGTGAGCGTTGCAACCCAAGACAGCCTGGTATCTTTCAATGGCACCGAGACGGGCGCTTTCACGTACAACGCCGCACAGCCTCCATGTACTGCAGGCAGCCATACTTTCGCAGAAATGGAAAAATTCACAATAGACTTGGAAATATAAATATTGACAGCATAGCAGTTGAAAAAAACTAAATGCGCGCTAATTTAAAGCAATACATTTGTCATTCGCTAACGCCTCTCAGGGATTTACGGTAGAGTGAGATCTAAGCAGTGAGTCCTCCTTCTATAATAACCGCCTCTTAGCTAGAAAGGGAGCGGATATACACTCCTAATCCCATATCAACTAAGCTAAAAGCTATAAACCCGTAGTCTTAGTGTTAGTAGGACGGCAGTGTGACGAGGCACAGCTACATACTATATATACATTCGGCCCTGATTTTGCGAAAGATATCGAGGCAGATCGGTCGAAAAGAGTTTAATGTATTCTATAGCCAAGTTTGGGCCCTCACATTTCGGGCGCTAACTGGTTAGCTGTAGCTAACCTTTAACGTCAGCACTCTGTACTACTATAGAAGACAGCGCTTGGTTCCAGTACCAGTATGTACTGAGGCTATGTGCGTGCAAAATTAGGGAATTGAGATTGGTGCTAGAAGGGTATATATACCGCCTGTAGTCGAGTGGAAACTCTTTTGCGTAGCGATTATGCTTATCCAAGGCTAACTAATTAGGTGCACCCCAAAACAAGCCCAAACAATATGCCCGGCTACTACACAAGGACTAATAGAAGAGCCAATTACTGCGTGGACATCCACCAACATCGCGTCATCTCAGCAGCCTCCGTGCACAGCGGCGCTAAGTAACATAGTTAGTGGCAGTGTCTTCACCACGCTATAGAGCTCAGTAACAAGCGGTTATGATGTGACCGCTATAAATACCGCCGTTTAGGCGGAGCGGGCCGCTACTACGTCGGATTGCCAGGGTACTGCGGCCAACGATCTAAGTAATTCGAGGAGTGGTAAAAAGACCAATCTATACGGATTTCGGATACGACAGATAGGCACTATAGGTTCCCGCGCAAATTTGCTACCATAATGCTGCTAATGGAACTTTAAGCATCTGCAGTCCTATAGATGGCTTACTGATTCCAAGCGCTGCCCTGTGTTCCTAATGAGATGGGACCCGATGACAAAAATATCCAGTCGAAGATTAGAGAAATTGCAAAATTTTAGGCAGATGTTCCCCTGGCCGACTTCTAGACGCACACACGTATTATATCATTATTCTCGATGCACGAGACCCTGACCAGAGTGTCGAGTTTGGCGGTGCTAGAGCTGCCAGTCAGGCGGCTTCGGTGAACTGTCACTACCTCAACTGACCCATATGATTTCTTCGTTCCGATAGAGACTAACGCATTACGGTTACCAACGTTGCAAGGCTACAAAGCCATTACTGAGTAGATGACGCTAAAAGGCAAATGTGGCCCGACGATTCAAGACAGGCGTCACTGTAATCAACTGTGTAGTGCACCATTGCCTGTTGCATTTGACCAAAGCACCCCTTGAGGGTGGGCCGAAGAGTCGAGCACACCGCAAGATTGCTGTTTACTAAACCTTGATGGCCGCTGTGCCGAAGGCGAGCCACTTTGAGAAGGCGAATGGGGATTTCGTTTACTTTGAACTTAACCAAGATGGGGGTTTTGCCGTCCTTCTTGCTCGATTGCCAGGATAGATGCGGCTACGCCGTCGGATGCCCGGAGGCTACACTTCCCCGTTCTTTTCAAAAAAAAAAAAAAAAAAACGACTCAGATGGCCTCCTGACTTATCCTGCGTCGGTATTGCAACTGCTGCGACTACATTCAAACTCCTTACAAGGCAATGTTGACAAAGTTATGCGCTATCAAGCTTGCCCCTGCTTTGAGACAGGCTCATCTTGGCCGTCGCCTCTATATAGTGCCCTCCTTCCTCGCACCACCCAAGAGGTCAAGCCTTGTGCGCAACCGTTATTGCTCACATTCTCGCACCGACTTCTTACCCAACTCAGTTCGCGGTCTCCTCGCTGTTCGCAACATGGGAAGTAGTCTTTATAATTCCGACACACCGGCCGATGTCAGTGAGGCCAAGGCCCTACACCTGCTCACGCAGAGCACACCCAATGGGCAAAAGGTACAAATTATGCTCGAGGAGCTCGCTCTGACATATGGAACAACATGGACAACGACGCTCATGGACATTTCGACCAACGAGCAAAAAAAAGAATGGTATCTCCGTCTCAATCCAAATGGGCGAATCCCTACCATTATCGACAACTCAAGCACACGCCCATTTCCGATCATGGAGACTTCGGCCGAGCTCTTGTACCTGGCCGACAAATATGACTCGAACGGTTTGTTCGTCTTCCAGACAAGCCTCCGCGAACATAGCCAGATGCTCCAGTGGCTCTTTTTCTGGCACGGGTCCGGCGCTCCAAATCAAGCGCAGCTGGGATACTTTAGCAGGGCGCAGGAACAGATGCCACTCGCAATCGAGCGCTTCCGCAACGAGACACTTCGTGTGTTTGGGGTGCTCGAATTGCACCTTTCCGGGAAATTGGCCGACGCGCCGCGAAAGTTCTTAGCGGGCGAGAGTCCGGGCAAGTATAGCCTGGCGGACATTGGTACCTGGACGTGGGTGTCCAAGTGGAAGATGAGCGGTCTGACAGAGACGGACATGGAGGCTTTCCCTCACTTGAAGGGCTGGATTGTGAGGATTGCCGAGAGACCGGCAGTGCAGACGGCTACAGGTGACAAGTATGCCAAGAAATAATAACAGTGTGAGAGTTGAATAAGAAGATTTTGATATGTTAATCGCCAGAAATGGAGTCATCTACGTGCGAGGCACGGAGACGGGAAATAACCTGGCCTCATTCTTTTGGCTCGACAGCTCCAAAAAAAAGTCTGTACCGCGTGAAAAGCTGCAGTAAGATAGAAACAAAACGAGGTAAAAGAAGCAACAATTTGTCATGGTTCTCATACCGTCTGTCACATGCAACCTGTTCTGGTTCAACACCATGACGAAGCTGTCTTAGCATATTGGACGCCACGCCATTTGGCATTGTTTCTAGACGCCGAGGCGTCCGATTGCTGATGTACGCCCCTTTTAGCTAGACTGCGCATAAACGACCTGGGTCCGTTCGCTGCCATGGCGAGTTTGCGGGCTGCATCCACAGAAACTCAAAATGTCTTAGTGTCGTCGGTACCAGTACACACATATTGTGGCTTCTGCTTCTGTTGTGTGCGCAGTAGAGCAGTTAATTTGGAACAGGGTCTTGTAGTGCATTATTAAGCCGGAAAATATCGCTCTACCGCTTGTTGCTCTGATGTCTGTCTCAAGCGGGGGAGTCTGATCTCTACCTTACGCTCCAAGCACTGTGAGGGATTGTTTTAACCGGCTTCCCTCATAACCGCATATGTTAGCGTCACATCATCGTGCAGCTTGTGGACAGTCTAACAGCTTCAAGGCCCATAAAACCCCGCCCTGCCTTAATTCAAGCCCACCGGGGCGCTCCAGCAAATTCTTGGGCCTACTTGTCCCGATCTGCCCTCTCATCAAGATCACTTGGCCACCTTTCCACCTGCCCCCGTTGAGCCATCATTTCTGGCCAAACAGCCTTTGAATCCTACGTATGAACGCCAGGATAGCGATAAAGTGGACATGATTAAACGAACCCATCGCAAAGTACGAAGCGGCTGCGACACCTGCAGACAACGCCGAATCAAATGCGATGAAGAGCGACCGTACTGGTACGTTGCTTTGACTTGATAGCACCTGTTCCAATCGCTCATAGCCACCATGAACGATAGCACACAGTGTCGGCGGCAGCAAAGGAGAGGCTTGACTGTATCGTGCACCTACGGCAAAGCAAATGGGTTGCTGAGCCCACTTGCGTCCTCACTACGCGAGAAAAACGTTACCCCGAGCGCAAATTTTGTCTCGTCAGCGATCTACTCTTGCACGCGCTTGTCTGTTGTGTCGCAGTATGGCTGGCCAGTCACTACGACTGAGCAGGAAAGGAACCTTCTGTTCCATCTCTGCGTGATGCGGAAACAACTAGAAACTGCCGAGCAACGAAGTCTTCTGGCGGATGTCAAACAATTTGCGAGGTATGAAGGCTGCCACCAGCGTCCTGCTGCTTCTGATCTTGACTCATACTTTTAGTTCACTAGCCATGGCGGGTAGTTTTGAGCATTTACGCCGCAGTCTTTGCAGCTTCAGCGCGAGCCACCTCGGCAGTCTGGCACAGTCATCGGCCATGAACGAAATCGAACTGTACTACAGAGGCTTAGCAATAAGCGGCATGGCTGCGGAGCTGGAACGAGCTCGATCGAGCCCCCCGTGTCGTTCTTCTTCTCTTGGCGACCTTTTGGACTCGGCCATCCTTATGGCATGGTATAGCAAAGAACCGTAAGTTGGCCGAAGCGGAGGATGGGGGGGCGCACTGCTAATTGCTGATTTCCTGGGCAGAAACGAGTATACTCAACTGCTACGAGGAACTCTTGCCGTAAGAATTTTTTTTCCCCATAGTCACGGGTGAAGGCGCTGACGATGCCGCGGAAGCTCATCCCGGAGAAAGATAGACCACGATTGCCACCGATTCGAGGACCAATGCTTGTTACGCCGCCAAATGAATCCGATGCCGCCATCGGCAAATGTCAGCTTTCTGAAGACGCAAGTGCTGTATTCGAGAAGTTGGAAGAGTCCATCGGAGCCTTGTTGAGGTGCACCCTGGCCGTCGATGTGAAGACCGCCGTTTCGGAGCTCTACAACTTTATTCACAACATTCACTGCTCGCCTTTGGACTGTAGGACCATGGAAAAGAAGCTGCGGTCTATGTTTTCTATTCGAAACTGGTTGCGCTTTGTTCCAACAGCGCCTGCCGAGCTCAATGATGGAAAAGATTTGCTCTTGTATCTGTACTTGGCCAACTATGAAATCGCGATGCTCATCATGGGCTCGCTATGGCCTGCCTTGGAAGCTCCTTTGATCATGAAGGAAAGACGAGCGTGTGCCAGCAACATGCAGGAATTTATTAAAGAGAAGTTAAATTCGAGGTTTTTGCCGGTGCCGCAGATTGAGGCTGTGCACCGCGATCGGAGAATTTTCAAGGCGTGCTTGGAGTGGTTGGAGGCTTCAGAGATTGTGATAAAAAGTTATGAACGATCAGCCGGAACAGTTTAAGGCGGCACTAGAGGAGTTGCATTTCAGTGTACAGTTCGAGGGCAACCTTCTCTATTGAGGCCGTACTGCTCCAGCTGCGGGCGGCATTAGTGGGAAAACGGGTAATTTTTCCATTTTTGTCCAAATCGAAGGAAAGGAAACGTGAAGATTGGTCAATTTGATAATTTAGTAGCTTGAATCTCCCGGGCGCGCTTTGTATGAATAAGCAGTATAGACTAATCAATACAACAAAAGAAGCGCTGCCGAAAGCTCCGTGTGCTCCCTCCGTTTGCATCGGTCAAGGTCTTTGCTAGTAATGCGACCATCTCTCGATCAAGCTAGCTCATGCGGGAACGAGGTTCTCCGCAAATCAAGCTCGCCTTGGCCGCGCATCGTGGAAGCTTAGTGAAAGCCGAGTGCACAAACAGCAAGCTGAAGAATCCGGGCTCCATCCCACTGGCCTCATGCACTGTTCCAAGTCTGGATTCTTGAAAATAAATGAGTTGATCGCCTTGGTCCCGCACCACATAAATGAGACTTCAACGGTCGGGACTGTAGGCGCGGCAGTGCTCGGCCTCGCAGTCTTTCATAAGCCGAGCCTAGAGAAGCTTTTGCCACTGCCTATCAGTGAGATGCGTACACAGAGAAGAGCAACGCTGTCAAAAGCTGTTGAGTTCATCGGCACGGAAATGTGTCGAGGCCGAATTTTACGCGCCACTATAAAGCGCGATTGTTTCCCAGCTTGTGTCACCACTCTACAGCCACAAGACATCACATTGCCTTGCCCAAATCTTTCCCTCTTCGTGTTATTAATTCTCATTGAAATAGCCATGGCCATCACTATCGGCATTGCTGGAATCACTGGCAAGTTTGCCCGACTCGTGGTGTCGAATCTGCTCCAGTACAAGGACGTCGACATTCGTGGCTTTTGTCGCGATCCCGCCAAGCTGCCCCGCGACGTTTCGTCGTCACCCCGAGTGACGGTCGTGCAGGGCAATGCCACTGACCGCGATGCCATCCGTCAGTTTGCCAAAGGATGCCACGTCATTGTCTGCTGCTACCTAGGCGACGACACCCTCATGACGGACGGGCAGAAGCTGCTCGTTGACGCCTGCGAGCTGGAAAAGGTAGAGCGCTATGTTGCCAGCGACTACTGCCTCGACTTCACCAAGCTCGAGTACGGACAGCATCCAGCCAAGGATCCGATGAAAAAGGTCAAGGCGTACCTTGAAGAGGAAAAGAAGAGCGTCAAAGGCGTGCACGTGCTAATCGGGGCCTTTATGGAAACCTTTTGGAGCAAGTTTTTCGGAATTTTTGACGCAGACAATGTTCAATTCTCGTACTACGGCACCGGCGACGAACTCTGGGAGTCCACCACCTATGGCACCGCGGCAGAATACGTGGCTGCCATTGCGGCTGATCGAGATGCTGTGGGCATGTTTCATTGTGAGTCAAATTCCCGTTCTTGACTGCCTCACGTACAGTGACTAACGACGTAACAGTCCTCGGGGATCGGAAAAGCATCCGCCAGATTGCTGAGGAATTCGCCCAAGTCTATGGAAAACAGGCTCGTCTCCAAAATCTCGGTTCGTTGGATGACTTGTTGAAGGTCATGCAAACGCGTTTTCAGAATGAGCCCTCCAATATTCCGGCGTGGATGCCTCTGTGAGTCTTGCCCATCGCGAAAGCAGCCGACGGCCCATCCAAGGGCGACGTTCCACGGCTAACCTCGAATTAGCTATTACCAATATTATTGTACCAACGGTCAGACGTACTTGAAGCAGGACTTGGACAATAAGAAGTACGCAAGCATTGAGCCTACCACCTTTAAAGATTTCATGAGCTCCCGTAAGATGGACTAGCTGGGCAATGCGTGAACCACGATGAGCGCTGTTGAGCAACCGCGATCTGCAGAAAGGGGTAACATTTGGTGCCGCGGCAAGAAGAATTGGCAACTTGGCAAGTTTGGAGCCCCGACTTTGCCTTGTTGGAATTGGGCAAGACACTGAAGCAATAAGGTCAAATCGAATCGAATCAATCTTTCAAAGAAACAGACAAATCGTAACTTGAGGTAATCCATTGTTGCAAGTTCGCCACGACAATGTTGACCCGAATTTGTGTGATTGCCTTATTTTTTGCCTTTGATTGCTGAGTCCGCGTCGTGTACTTGCATTTACCACAAAACTTTATGTCAGAGCCCGCCACCTCTCTTGCAACCGCGAGCACCTAGTGTCTCTGCAAGACCACTCATACATTCACCACCAATAATTAAACAATGTATGTATTTTGTATCTGGCCCTGAAAACACTTTCGTCGTCTCAAAATATTTGCAATACATTATTCAAAATCATTCTGCTATTCATTCCTGTCTTGATTCCTCTTTAGATAAAATCCTCAGTCATTACCTTTGCTATTGACCCGCCGTAGTACTATTGATCAAAATCGTCCTCTCAAACGGTTTAGTCCCATGCGGATGCATTCTTTGTCAAGAATTCAGCCCACGTGGTAGGATTCGCATCAAGAAGCGTCAGGGTAGGCTCGAGACTAGCTCCCAGGAAATAGCCAGGGTCCTCGACAAAAAGCTGATTGTCGAGGTACTCTGCGGCCACGGCTGGCGGGAGCGTCCCCTTGTACTCATCCGCATCAACTTGCAGAAAGGTAGCCTTTTTGCCCAATATCTGGGAGAAAATCTCAACAATCTCTTTGGGGGTATAGTATGAGCCAGATCCAAGGAGTTGCGCTCCACGTAAACTGCTCGGATGCTTGAGGGCAGCTCCAATGAATAGGCCTGGAGAGGAAGCGTTAGTATAGAGCACAAATGTGTAAACAAAACTTTTTCCCCTCTTGGGCCAAAAAAAAAGCCAAGGCTGAATAGAGAATGACAAGAGGAAGTAGAACGGAAATGACAAAAGAGAGCGAGAACGTGCCTGTGTCGCTGGCGGCATCAAAGAGCGGAAACTTGGCGTCTTCTCCCACCGGATAAAAGAGCAAAAAGGTACCGTCGTCGGCCTTTCGCAGCATTTGTAAAAAGTTACTCATATAGTAGCCAGGCAGGAAAAAGGTGCAGTCGAGCCCCGAGGCTCGAATGTACTTTTCAATATTGGCTTTGCTGTCAAAGTGCGGTACATGCGTCAGGCGGCCCTTGGACTCTTCAGTGACGTGGAGCAGCGACGAAAAGAGGATGCGCGAGACGCCAACTTTCTGGGCGACGTCGGTCACATTCTTGCCCTGCTGGTATTCCAAGTCGCCGTCGGTCGTTTCCCAGTAGTTGGTCACCAAGAAGACGGTGTGAGAGCCTGCCAGTGCAGAGGTGAGCGATTCGATTGAGTTCAAGTCAGCCTGCAATATGTTTAGTCAAAACAGCGCGTAACGAGCTCACAGAATAGTCCACGTAGGGGAAAAGGAAGACGAATGTGAAACATACCGTGACAAGTTCCACGCCTTTCTTTGCTAGCTGCTGAGCAGACTTTTTGGTGGTGTCTCTTGTGATTCCGCGGATGCGATATTCTTTGGACAGCTCGGCGTCATTGAGAATGTACTTGACAACGGAGCCACCTTGGTTGCCCGTGCAGCCAAATATAGTGATGAGTTTGGACATTATTGCAGAGGATCGCGTCAGGCGGCTGATGGCGATGCAAAGGTATGTGATTTGTTTATTTTGTGACAAGCACTGGCAATACTAAGCTTGAATGGCTTTGCTGCTGGGCGGAGGTTGCGAATATTTATACATTCGGCCGCTACTTACAGAAGACTTGCTCGACGGAGCTCCTGGCCGAGCAGTGGAAGGAAGGCATAGACCTTGTCTGACGGCTGATAGCACGTTCCCAAATGCGTTAGTAGGGGTCAGAACGAGTTATAGGCCGGTTTGCTGGATACCTATCTATTTAGCATTTAGCACGGTCCTCCGCCATGGTGCGGATCGGTAATCTTGGGGCGCGAACAGCGAGCCCACACTCCTCGTTGACTACTGGCTGGCGGGCTGGCGGGCTGGCTCAGGGATGCGGATGTCCCTCGGAAGCTCTGGTACTAGTAACAGGGCACTTAGGGCACCCACCCCAGGTGCCCAGTTGGTGGATTTGGTACTTGCTGTTGGTGTCCATAGTTGATGTTAACACGCTAACATGTACCACCAGTCGCGAGTCGCCTGTACTTTTCTCACTCAAGATCAGGGTATAAGCGAGCTCAGTCCAGAGCGTCACCATCCCTCCGAAAAGTACCCCATTCTACTAATGAGTGCAGTGAACTGATCATGCCCTTGATATATAGTGTCATTACCGTGTGTAGCGAAAGCTCGGAATCTTCTTTGCTAGGACGAATGTTTCTTCGTTGTATCCATCACGAGCCGGAATCAAGCTGCTTCTTTTGAGGCCTGGGGCTACCAGGTGTGTGAGTCGGGTTGGGCAACGCGATCGCGATCATAGAAGTCCTAAAGACAATTCATGCTGAGCGGCTCCATGCTTGAATTATCAAGAGATGCCCGCTAGTGATCTTCTGCTCCTCCCATAACTTTTTGGTTCCAGAAAATATCGGAAAGGCTCCAGTACAGTAAAGCAGCCCGCAAAGTACTAACAGAAATGATCTAAACTCTATTGTTATTAGATTGATCAAAGCCATCAAGTAGGACAGGAACCCACTTGAGTTGATAGTATAAGATAATATAAATTAGTATTTGAATACGAAGTGGTACGAATGAAGGAAAACAGTCGACAGTCCACCGTCTTTGAAACTGCCTCCGTAGCTGCTTGCCACGTTTTCCTTCGGTGGTGAAAGCCTGGCTAAGCCAAGGCGACAGCCCTGTCAGGGTAGGCATGGCCTACAGCGTACAATCACCAGTCGACGCCCCAACGAAGGAAGTATACTATGTTTTGCTTGCCATGAAATTCTCATCAGGCCTGGCTGAGCTGTTTCTTTGTGCTGTTTTCTTTGCCCCTGCGGTTGCTCCCATCATCGCCTAGTACATACAATAGTGTTGATTTTGTTTGTCTGGCCGAAAAAAATAATTGCGCCCGGAGGATAGCAATGGAACATCGCACGCATACATACTACAACGTCTCGCTCACGATGAGCACGGAGAGAATGCAGCAATCATCTCTCCTTTTGAAATCCTAAACGATACTGAAACTCAACACTTGACAGCTTCTAGCTCATACAGGTTGCCATTCGCTTTGTTACTGTCCCTCCTGGCGATATTTTGTTCCAGCTACAACGCGAAACTTTATTCCGCAAACGTGATTGTTTCGTACTCTATCAGGAACAAAGCATAGAATACTGCCATGTGTTCATGGAAAGAGCATCATCGCGGACGATTTCATTATGATAGGGGAAGACAGAGCAACGCGCTGAAGGTTAAATATGCTCGGCACTCCGCGGCTCTTCTTGATGAGACGTGAATATTCTTCGACACATGACAGCTCTAGTCACACAGAACTAATTTCATCGAAAGACTCCTTGTACTGAAGAATTGTCACAGCCAAGTCGAAATCCTTGCCAATCAATCAACGAAGCGATAAAATACATCAGCTCTCTGCACCTTCAGGTGGCCGAGAGTTCTCAGTTTGGATTGCTGGATCTGAGCTTGGGAAGTGTCGGTCTATCCCGCGCAATCTCTTTGGAAACGCTTTCTGAGCTTCAAGCAGACCTCCCGAGTAAGAAGGCCGCCATGCGCCATGAGACCAGGGTCGCACTGGCATGTACCGTTACACAGTGCCTACGTCGATACCTAGAAACTGAATGGATGCGACCTTCTTTCCATCACTCGGACATTGTCTTCATTCCGCAAAGAGACGGTGACAACCTCTTGAATATTCTACCCCCAGCTCTACGGATACCTCATCCGAGCGCAACAGTCACGAGCCTAAAAGAGGGCTATACATGCACGCGGGTCAAAGCTTTGGGACTCTTTCTGGCGGAGCTCGCTCCCTTCAGATCTCTGGGATCGAAGCGCGTCAGAGATACTATCAAGGTATCAATCACTGAAGATACATCGGAGAAGGTGAAAAAGAGGACCAACTTGAGCTGTCGTAGCGCTGTTGAGGCACGCTTGGAGTGGGAACACTCTGATTTCCTAAACCCGGAAGCGCAGAAGATCTTCGATAAATCCGTCGTTCAACAGCTCAAAGGGACACTCGTTGCCAAGAACATTTACCCACATCATCTACATGCTCGTGAAAAAAAGAGGAAAACGCCGACAACGCCCCAGTTCCGGGCTTGCGAAGTTTTTGACAGAATAGCAAGGAATCAAGCCGATGCTCAAAGGATGTGCCAGAAGGTATGCATTGTGGAGCACAGGAAAGAAGACGCCTCGACAAGATGGATTAGCGATATGCAACAATCGATTGGAGCCAAGTTTCCCGAAAGCGACAAACACAAACCCGTGCCGCAGGCCAGGGTAGCTATACTTGACACCGGAGCAGATCTCAATAATCCATTATTTAATAGTTTTAGAGACCGGATAACGAGCAAGATGAATTTCACGGACCAGAACGAAGAGGATATCACAGATTTGGATGGCCATGGCACTCATGTCCTACACACCTTGCTCAAAAGCAATGAATGTACGGAAGTTGGCATAGCTAAAGTTACTAGAGCTCAAAAATTGAAAACTGAAAATTGGGAATTCGTCAAAAAGGTATGCAATTCACTCGAAGCCAGAAACACATGAAGAAGAAGATACTAACAGATTCGAAGGGCCTTGCCTGGGCTGTCAATGACTTCAAAGCTGACATCATTTGCATGGCTTTTGGTTTCTTTGATGAGCGCGAATCCATCAATGAAGAAATACGTAATGCTGTCAACCAAGACATACTCCTCGTTGCCGCGGCTTCGAATTACGGTGGAAACTACGGCCGAACTTTCCCAGCCCGACACCGCGATGTCTTTGCCGTGCACGCCACAGATGCTTATGGGCAACCACTTGCCTTCAATTCCTTCCCGGAACCCGGAGACGTCAACTACGGCGTTCTGGGGGAACATGTCTGCTCTGCCTCGTCGACCAGAGCCGGCTCCGACGGAACAATCAAGTCCATGACAGGCACATCCGTGGCAGTCCCAATTTTTGCTGCCTTTTGCGCAGCAATCCTAGCCTTTGTGCGACAAAACCGCGATCGAGCACGTCCACTTTCCAACGGCGATGTTCCGTTGGATCAGTGGCTGAGGCGATATGCTGGTATGGACAAGGTTTTACGAAGCATTGCCAAGCGTAACCACGGGGCATACAATTATATTGGTCCGTTTGCTTTATTCAAGGAGTATTCTTCGGCAGAGAAGCTGTATGAGAGATTGGAACACATTCGATATGCAGAGGTGTAAACAAGGCTAGGAGTAAGTCTAGGAGTCGTGTAAGGATGAAGGTTGGGGCGGGGACTTTTACCTTTGATCATTGACATATTTTATCGATTATTTAGTTGAGTGAATACATTGATTACACTAGAGGCATTAGAAAAGCTGCAGCACGGTATCAAAATGACTTTTCTTTTCTCGCACAAGAAATGACATAACAGTAAATTCATAGAGGTCTAAGTAGAGGTCAGAGCGGAGGCTAGTGACGATAGTAATTGACCGCGGGCGCATACATGACCCAAACGTTCAGACCGAAATGAGGAGAGCACTAAACTAGATGGTCATCAACGACAAAAGCAAACAAATCACCATCATCTTCTTCGCTCCCCAGGACGACACCCTCCCTGTCTTGGAAGTTCATTTCCGTCACCGAGCTTACAGTGAAACCACTGCCGGGTTCATCGTCTTCCATGGACAAACACGCCCCCTCGGCGAATTCTTGACTCTTCTTGACGCTCATATCCTTGCGGACATTAATTTTGTGCACACGAAACGCAAGCACGAAAGGCTCCTCATGTACAAAGCTTATGCCTTCGTTGGACTTCTTTGTGCAGCTGCCCTCGGGTCCAATAGAAAGAATAGGGTCCACACCTGCACCGACCCCAATGGAAGCTGAAATGCCGCGCACTTTGTTCTCGTCGAGATGGATCTCGCTACCATAAGCAATCTTGAGTCCCGTGACGAGATATAGAGATACAGAAGAGCGGCCACTCTCGACGTAGTGCTGGGCCTGACGACAAGAGTTGATGGCCGCTTTTATGTAATCGTCCGTGGGCTCAAAGGTATGCGTCGTCAACTTGTTAATCTTGATGTCGTGGACGGCATTGTTGCCGTAAGTGGCATGGACACTAGGTCCAATTTCGAAAAGCGATAAAAAACGCGCGCACAACCTGAGACTATAGTCCGATGACGTTGAGGAGAAGTGATGGTAGTCGCGCCAGTCAACGGGCGGATTGTAATTGGGTATCGGGTGGATGTCATGTTTGTTGAGTACGTAGTAGGGGTCCTGCAGCGAGCAAAGGATAGAGCCCAGCCAGAGTGGCCCGTCCGAGGGTAGTGGCGAAGCCTCACCGAGATTGCAAAGGAGATATGTGCGTCGAAAGCCCATGGTGATTGGTCAGTGTGTATGATTTGTGATTGGGAAACTGATTTGAGACGGGGACAGCGTGCCTGTTTTATCTACAACCCGTTACTCGGAAAGGCCTAGTGGAAAACCAATCTATACGCTCTGTGGGAGTGACTTCGTGTGAGAGTTACTGTTGGATGAGTTGCTCTTCACAGCTGCTTGACGCTGTGAAGACTGGTGAATAGGCGCCGAAATTCGGAATAATTAACTCTGTTTCCAACCCAAAGTGAAGAATCTCAATGATGAGCGTGTCTCCGTTGCTGGCCACCGACTAATCGCACGCCCCCCCAGTGCGCGCGCCCGTGTCTCGAAAGTTACTTTCGTACAGCATTCAACATGCGCACAGTCCATGCAACTCACCAAAGGCGGCTGCTTGCTGCGCTGAGACAAGCCGCACAGAGCGGAAAGCAAACAAGGCCCGCGGAATTGTTGCGGGCAAACAACGGTGACGCAAGAATCTTTAGAAGAAAATACAAACAGAGGTGGCAGCCTAAACACAACAAAGGAAGAAAAAAAAAGATATATTGAGGAGACGGGTCGGCAACGGAAAGCTGCATCCAACTCTGCAGTAACAAGCAACATGTCTTCGTCTTCCTCCCAGTCAACCACGTCTGAAAAAGACAACGATGCATTCGACACCGTCGCATCCCCGCCTGGGCAGGCATCCTATGAGTTGGAACGCTTCACGCGCGTGCAAGAGATTCCAAGGCCAAGCTCTCCGGGTTATTATTCTGATTGCGAGTGCTTCGCTCATCTGGTCGAAAACGTGCTACGGAATTCCGCAAATGTGAAAGACTTCCCAAGTACGTCGTCAAACGCAGCCATGTCAAGACGCAAAAGGCCCAATATCAGAACTGGCAAAATCAAAGCCGGGAGAAGATATGCAGGAGCTACGAATAGACGACCCGGAGCAGCCCTTTGGTCATGGTCGACCTCTACAACCTTGTCCATAAGATGACGCGCGCGTTGGAATGCGGCAAGTATTTCTCGATAATGCTATAAATTGCGGAGAGCTTGAAAAGCTTACCTGTTGACAGTCAACGACTCCGAAAGATGGGCCTTTGAAAATTTCGAAGTGGGCGATGAACTTTGAGCTGAGTTGCTGGAAGCGCACATCCATGTCGTGCGGGGGACCGTTCCTCCTGCGTTCTATGACGATAACCTGAAAGCACTTCGCGTCCGGGCACTCAATGCGCTGCTTCTCTTTAGAATTGGGGAATGGAGCGCGACCCTCCTCACCCTCACGGCGCACATCATACCGACGCTCAGAAAGCGAAGAGAGCAGATGCTGGAAGAGTACCTGCGGAAAGTGCCGGCAATCCCGGGCTTGACCGAGTTGTGTTGCGAAACAGAGTCATTTGTCCTCGAAAACTTTCCAAAGGCGGACGCGTCTGTCAGAGAAGCCCTGGTTGCAGCCAATACGCACCGTTTGAAACGCCTCTGTGCCCAGCGGCACTATCGGCGGGGATGGTTTGCGCCGGGAGGCTGCCCACCAAAGTCTGCTGTTTTCATGCCTGCGGTGTACGATGAAGGATATGGAGCATACAAGGCCTCCTCTAGTGATGGGGTAAAAGGGCTCCCACCCCAGATAACGTGTGCGAGGACGTTCGGCAGCTTCGTCCCTGTGTACCAATGGGAGGATTGGGTCGTTCCATGTCCATTTTGTGCAAGCTTGGTGTTGACACATTCCAGTTGCCAATGGGCGTGAGTATTCTCTTTCGTTCATCCAAGTTGCTCTCTACTGTGTTTGATGCTGAATATATCATCAGGAGACATGCGTATGAAGATCTCGAGCCCTTCATATGTCTTCGCCCTCGGTGTCGTGCGGATCCTCACGCGAGGGCCCGGACATATGAGCCAATGGATTGGATTCAACACATGAAATACAGTCACGATACCAACTGGAAATGTCCCTTTCCACGCTACAAGCCGCTACGTTTCCAGCACCGGGACAATTTCAATACCCACTGCCGCGAAGACCATGGCACGCCGGAAGACGAGATGGTGCAGCTAGCATCCGCCTCTGAAGTGCCTGGGCAGATTTTGCGCCTCGCCGAGTGCCCGTTCTGCTACGAGAGGGTGCCGGGCAAAGCAGATGGGAACCACGATGGGATCTATGTCCACATGTGCCTCGACAAACATGTACGTGAGCACTTTGAAGACGTCGCCGTGCTTGTTCTCAAGCACCTGCCGGCTGAGGAGCCATTGCAGAAAGACTTTGTCCGCGAGGGACCCGAAACTGCCCCGAGCATGGATGCCGAGATGGCGCTTTGGCCTAGGGAAGACTTCAAGAAAAGAGGCCATGTCTCGGATGAGGAGGACATAGCTGACGAGGAGGACATAGCTGACGAGGATGAGAACAAGACCCCAGTGAAGAGGTGCTGTTGCTGCTGCTGCTGCCGCGAATGCTGCCCAGATGACCTCAAAAGGGCGGAGAAGAAAGATGACGTGAAAGCCAGGCCATTTTTTGGGAACCTGATTGATCCTGGAAGTTGTATTCTTCTTCTTTAATGTGTGTCTGAGTGCCCCAGGAACATTCATTTAGCGGTCGATACACTAGAACGTTTTGATAAGATTGTCGCTCTCTGCTAGAAGGTCTATGTGAGCCTTCGTCGTCCCCTCGGGCTCAAAGGGGCCGAAAGGTGTACGGCGCTGAGCCTATGCTCTTTTTATTCCACAATTGTCAACCCAAAATCTTTGGTACTTTTTGTCGCCGACGTGACTGCCTGGAGGCTCCGGCTCTTGAGCCTCAACCAACGCGCCAGATGTCGCCTGCGACGGCGGCGTATGCAACGCCATCTTGAAAGAATTCGAATCAATTCGAGCATACATGCGTGGATACAAGAGACTGTCTAACAGCATTACGTCGGAGGGACATGGACGCAGACAGCCAGTTTGAGGTCGGCAAGCGATTGAGACAAGCCACTACCAACGTTGAGGACATTCACAGTGACATGGTCTTCATGCTGACCGGCTAGTACGCTGTTGGGGTTTGAAATCTGCATCAACCTAGAATAGCGTGACAATTATGGTACTGAAATATCCCCTGGGTATAGATCCGCCTCGACCAGCCCGACGCTGTGAATGCACGCTCATGATCCTATTTATATAGAAGAAAATATCCTAAAAGAGTCCAACACAAAACGGAAAGAAACTCTCATCATCAACCCATGAGCCCCAAGATTGAACCCGTTCCATAACACGGACACACACACACATGCATCATCTCCTCATGCCGGTACCTCGCGAGGCTTCCTATCCAGCCGCAGCGTGGGCAGCTCGTCCATGCCGCGCAGGGCCCGCGCGGCCCTGCCCTCGCGCAGCGCGGCCCAGTGCGCCTGCAGCGTCTCCTCGCGGACGACGAGGTCGAAGCCGGCGAGGAAGCAAAAGGAAATCTCGAGGCGCGCCAGCTCCGTCTCGCTGACGCCGCCGACGCGCGCAAACTTGCCGTGCGGGTACGACAGGTCCTCGAGCGCCTTCATGGCCACGCGCAGGCCCGCGAGCACCAGCCGGTGCGCGTTGCGCCGCGTCACGGGGATGGCGCGCTCCTCGACGGCGAGCCGGTGAATGTACAGCGACGCCGCCAGGTACACGGCCGCGCTCATCGGGCAGAACTGGTGCAGCCGCAGCAGATACTGCTGGATGCTGATGGGCGGCTCGTTTTTGCTGTAAAACTTGCGCGTGATGGCGCCGTGCTGCAGGTTGATGGGCTGCGCGTCGGAGCCGACGATGATGTATGGCGGCTGCGACGGCTCGGATGATGATGCTGTGTTCGGGGTGGTGGTTGTAGGTGGCGAAGACTGCATCGGCGCCTGTGGCTTCAGCGTCACACCGTCAATCTCGTTCGTGTTCGGCTCGTCTGGCGGCGGCGCCGTGCTGCTGGCCTGGCTGGCCAGGCGCGCCGAGATGGCCGCGCTGTACGCCTGCAGCTTCGTCTTGCTGCCGCCGGCGTCTTGTGGCGCCTCGTCGCTTGCCGGCCGCTTCCCCGTCACGGGGGGTGTTGCTGTGCCGCTGGGCTTTTGCTGCTGCTGCTGCTGCTGCTGCTGCTGCTGCCGTAGCCGCGCCAGGTTCTTCTCCGAGTGCGATCGCACAATGCTCTCCTTTTCGGCCTGCAGGCCGCTCATCTGCGGGTCGGTGGGCATGCGCGGGGGCGGCGTCGGCGGGATGTCGCCCGTCATGCGCACGAGCAGCTCGACGCTTGCGCTCAGCAGCCGCAGCGCCTCGGCGGCCGGCAGCTTGAACAGGTCGTGCGGCGCGTCGTGGGCGGCAGCGGCCGTGTCGTCGACAGCAACGGCGAGGGATGGGTCGGACGAGGGTACGGGCGGCGGCGGCGGCTCGTGGATGCTCGCGCTGCTCGCGGCTGACGTGTCTGTGGCGGCCGCCGAGGCCTGCGGTGCGTCCATCGTTGGGTTAGTTGGCGTAGGACGGGCCAGCCGTCGCGCAGAGGTCCTAGAGCAGCGCCGATGTACCGCTCCTTCGTAGTCGTCTGGCAGTTCGCGCAAGGGAAAGCGTACTTGAAGTCGTGTCTATGTCGTTGGGATCGTCTTAGGCCGGGCGCAGCTGGGGCGCGTCGCGTTGGGAAGAAGAGTCGTGTACGTTGCTGTTCGTCATCTCATCAGGCAGCGTGGCATGAAAGGCAGGATGACAAGTGGCCGCCTGTTCAACCAAGACAGGGTAGTGAAGAGACAGTCAATGGCAAGTCCGGCAGTGTCGAGGGAGAAATTATCAAGACTTGTGCAGAGTGCAGAGGGGCACGACGCCGACGAGCTGGCGGGGCATTTTGGGGAATGACTTGTGGAGATTTTTTTTTTCTTCCTTGTAAATGCTTGGGGGAGGGATCTTGTCAGACGGCAAGGGTCGATGCCCGTCAATCTCTGCATGCTAGGGCGCTACGAGAGGCGTCTAGACTGATCGGGAGCGCGCCGGCACGATGGTGACGCCTTTAAATGTCGCCATGCCTTGTGCGGCCGTGGTCAAGTTATCACGGGGTATCGCGGCGCTAGACTTGAGATGAAGGCCTAAATGGCAGAAGTGAGACATGTTCTTCCGACCACGAGTCAAGCACCCCGGGTGTCTGCTGGGGAACTCGTCAGCCTTTCCTGCCAAAGAGCTTGGTTATGATCCTGCTCGGTCGCTAGTTTACTGCAATCTCGCCAAGTCAGTAAGCATGCAGCCTGATCTTGAATACTGCAACTAAATGTCGCCTATTTGTAATTGTGTATAAAAATAGACAATCCCCGGTCCAGATCCTGCGCCGTCCCACACTATATTAGGCTGCGGAATAAACACTAGGCGCCGATCGCAGCCTGCGGGCGAGATCCTTCTCATGTAGCTTCACATCACCACATGTGCTTCCCCAGAATCGTGGATTCTTTCCTCTACCGCATGATTGTCTCAACGGCTTTCCCTTCTAGTCTAGGTCGCACTGACTGCCCGCAAGAAGCTAGAGCTGGTGACGTCCCTGTGTGCATGAGACGTGGGGCGGTACGGGCGGCAATCGGACGCCTCCGCATTGTAATACGAGGTGCTTAAATGATCCCGGCCAGATCCATAGCAAGGGTTATCCGAGCGGGTGAAGGGAAAGTGGCATGCGCTATTTGTGTGACATCAGACAGGCGGTGACGTGCGAGCATTCCCTGCCACTGCTTGCGTTGTAAGCCAATCAGTCGTATACGAGACGAACGTGGTGTCGTTTTACGCCGCGTGCCTGCTGCACAAGAGGCTGCCGTCTCAGAATTAACGTCCTCGTATTCACCCACCAGCACAGCTCAGCACTAGCTTTGTTCCGTCTGCTGCAGTGGCCAGCGCATAGCGTCTTGCCAGTACGTGCCAACGTGGTCCGCGATGGCGCGAATCATCCGCGCACCCGCATCGCCAAAGATCCAGTACTCGCGGCAACGATGAAGCAGCACGCCATAGTACGCGAGGATAATCAGCGCTTCCGGTGCGCAGCGCCGCAGCGCCTCCACGTAGCCCGGCGGCGCCGTCACCGCAAAGGCCGACGCGGCGTGCGGGCCGTCCTGCACCGACAGACTTCGGCACATGTCAAACGACCACTGCAGGCTGTGCGCGGCGCCACGGCACACATCCAGGCTCCCAGCGCCCAGATCGGACGTGCCGAGCAGGTCAATGAGCGATTGGCATTCGTCGCCGCGCGGCTTCGTGCTCCAGTCGACGTCCTCGACGGCATTGAGCACATCCATGATAGAGCTCAGGTCGGCCGACTGCGGCAGGAAGTCGCGCATGGCCCGGCCCGTGGTGGCGCGCACGCCCCGGTGCAGATTGAGGCACGCCACCATGCGGTCCATGAAGTCGCCAAATCGGAAGCCGTCTGGGGCCCGCAGCACGCTGAGAGTCTCGGCGAGCGAGTGCAGGCTGAGCACGCCGGCAAAGAGGAAGCGCGCCGCGTCCATGTCGAGGTCGGTCGGCGCGCTCAGCAGCGAGTTGAAAGACGTCACGGCGCGCGTCTGCCGCGCCGTCGCGTGGTGTCGCAGGCTCTCGGGCGTCATCCCGGCGCAGAGCGGGCTGGGCGGCATCTCGTCCACGTTGAATGCCAGGTGCAGGCTAGCGAGCGCGAGCAGCTGGTCTAGCAGGTACGGCGCGCGGAGCCGATGGCGTATCCCTAGGGCAAGGACTTTGTGGAAAGAGCCCTTGCGACCAAAGCCGACCTGCTCCATGGCTGTGTGCGCATGGTGGAAGACGAGCAAGTCTGTCGCCGAAAAGACGTCGGCCTCTGATGGGAGATGCAAGTCTGTTTCCGGTGGCGTGCGGATAGGTATCTGCTGGCACGGACTGCGTGATTGGCTTGGCGGCGACTGTACGGTGTGCCCATTCACCTCGGCTGTCTCTTCTTCGAACGGATTTTCCGGTGTCGTACCGGCCGGATAGACGCACGCGCGATCACCCGTGTTGCAGTTGAAGCAGATGGGATGGTTCTTGTCACAGCGGATATGACGTCGGCGGCACTCGGCGCACCCGTTGCGCGACTTGCGGTGGGAGCGCCGCGGCTTGAATGCTGCCTGACTGGTCCGTCTGCGGCGACGCGTGTCTGCCATGTCAATCGACTTCTTAAAGATGGGTGATGGAAAGAAGAGTGAACACGTTCGTTTGTAGGAACGAGGGCAGATGAGGACACGCGTATTCAGCAGCCAAGCGGCTCCACATGTGGTCATGTAATACGCGTGTTCAACCATGGGGATCTTCGGCTTACACCAATTTTAGTATCGAGATGGTGGCCGCGTACAGTATTGTAAAGTCATCGAAATTCGGGCGTCAATTCGTTCACCTGGACCTACCGGGCGGTGACCCTCGCATCCGGGCTCTGGTCAGTCTGGCCGAGCGGCCCAGTCGCGCTGATGAGTCGACTATTTATAACGTGCGTCCACCGGAGCAGGAAAGACAGTTTGCAAAAAGAGCTTTACATCGATCAAATTTATTACCGAGCCTCATCAGCATGTATCTTCAAGCTCTAATTTCTATACTCACACTCTTTGCCAATTCTGCTGCTGCATCTGCGGCATGCCGCTGCGGCCAGTACGAGTTTCTAGCCATCCCGAGGCTGAGCACGTCGCAGCCAACCTCTGAGCAAGGTTGCGCTTCATATCGTACGCCACTCGTCCAAAGAATCTTGAAAATTAAAAACCCATGACTCACCGTCGGTTTACAGAACTCATCGACGCAAGAGGAACGTTGGAGCCGCAGGGGCCGTCCCTCATGTTCCAGCTGGCCCTCCAGCGCATTCTGTCGAACTCAACCAATGTCACCAGCCACTCGGTCATTTATCCCGCGGCCCTCGATCAAAACACCACTTTGGGGTCTGACTACCTTGCGCACTACATCCACTCTGGTCTTCAGGATTGCCCCGACCAGAAATACCTACTGTTTGGCTACTCGCAAGGTGCCACGGTCGTTTTGCAAAGCCTCGAGAAACTATGCGCCCGAGCTGCCGACGCAGTCGTGTCCGTGGTCCTGGTTGGCAACCCGTTTCGCGTCCCTGGCAAGCTCTCAAACATCAATAGTGAAGGAAATTACGACAATCGCACCGCGTATGGCCGGTTCGCGGCGCAAGCGCAGGGGACCAACGACTCCGTGCCGGTGCTGAGCGCTACCCTAGACCAATCCGGCCGCGCGAAGGATATTTGCTTGGATGTGAGTGAAACCGCGGAATATCACGACTAAAACTCTGCAACAGCTAATTCGTACAGAACGATACGCTTTGTGCATCCGATCCGCAGTGTTTGTGCCCTATCGATACGGATCACTTATCATACGGAATGTCGGCTGAGGTTATTAGTTTGATGGTTGCTCATGCTGTAGCAAAAATGGCGCAGGCTGTCCCTGGCAACAGAAAAGACACAGCGCCTCAATTCCGCCCCGGTCGATTCTTTAGGGAATAATTAAGCAATCTAATAGGATGCGGACTCGGACAAGTTATTTCGGCACAAGTTCGAAATCCTGGTTGGGAGTCAGCGCCCGCCTCTAGCAGACAGTACAGAGTTGTAACTCTCTTGTGGCCGACGCCTGTGCACACGTCATGTGTTTAGCCTTGTGTACTTGGAAAATTCTATGCCTTTTCATTTGACGAGAATTTAGCCCTTTAACAACCATCTATGCACTAGCTTCGTTCTACTATTCTACCACGGTCAATTCCACGTTCTCTGGGCTCGAGCGACGACTACTGCTCAATTGGCCTCACCCAGCATGGCATATAGTACCCCTTGACGTTTGGCACACGCGGTCTATCGACAATCTGGACCTCGCCATACACATCCTTCATGCCCTTGTGCTCGAGAAACTCGAACTCCGCCACCAAAACAGCCATGCTGACCTTGATCTCGGCCACTGCCATTTTGTACCCGATGCAGTTTCGGGGGCCGACCGAGAAAGTCATCAAGCTGCTCCATCCCGAATGCTTCTGGCCGGAAATCACCGGGTTCAAACCTCCCGTGTAGTACTTGTGCTTTTCATCCTGGAGCCAGCGCTCGGGCTTGAAGGTGTTGGCATCGCAGCCCCAGAGCGCAGGGTCCACGTTCATCCACTTTTGCGGAATGACGACGTCGTCGCCGCGGCCGATGCGAATCTCACTCGTCACGCTTCCGTCGCGAAGCTTGATGGGCTTGCTCAGAGGAATCACGTCGTCTTTGGCGCAGGTGCGCGGGATGGAGTGTGCCGGGCTGTAGAGACGCAGTACTTCTCGGCATATGGCGTCTAGGTATGGCAGTGCATCCAGCGCTTTCCAATCGCTCTTCCAGTTCTCGCACCCCGGCGGCGGGGCGAGCAGTTCCTCTCGCAGGCGCTTTTGAGTGGATGGGGTCTGGGCCATGGCCATGACCGCGTACGCCATGGCAGATGCATTGTTGTCGTAGCCTCCAGAGAGTAGTGTAGGGATGATGGAGACGATTTCGTCATCGTCTAGACGGTGTTTGGCGTCTTCTTGAAGATTGGCCTGCACAAGCAGGGCGAGGATATCTTTTCTCTTCGATTTGAGCTTCTCCCCACCGCTGGCTTCGAAGTGTGCCTTGGCGTTCTTGACCAGACGCATGCTGACGTGCTGGATGTTTCGGCGAAGTCGATTCAGCTCAATCTGTTCGCGGACAAACCAGTGACCGAGTGTCTCGACTATTGGAAACTGAGACCTCAAAAGCGAGTATAGTGATCCGGTGGCTGCGTGCTGTGTCACGTCGACGAATGCGGCTTCGAGTTCGGATCTGTGACCCTCCAGCGAGCCAAATCTGTATTGAAATCCAGTTTCTCCGATAATGTCCATAAACAACTTCTCAAAGTCTCCATATGCATTGATTTCGATGGCCCCGCCCCTGGCATCTGGCCTGGATCCTGAAGGGGCGCCATCGCAGCTCTTGTGCCAGCGGGCTGCGAGCTTTTCTGTCAAATCTCTAAACGCCGGCATCATTCCGTTGATGGCTGAAGTGCTGAACCCGGGTCCAACGGCGCGTCGCTGTCGCTTGTGTTGCTCGCCATCGACCGCCACCAAGCCGTCGCCAAAAACGAGGCGAGTGGTGCGCATCTGCGCCGGAGCGCGCGTGTACGTTTGCGAGTTGTTGAGCACATGATGAATACCAGCGAGATCGCCAAGGACCAAGGTCGGTTTACGATTTGTAAATGGAGAGGCCCAGACGCCTTCAAACTTTGCACACAACTTGAGAAGCAGCGGTGACATTTGCAGAGTTTGGGCTTCTGTAGAGTTCATGAAGCCGAAGAACCAATGCTTTGTTGGCGGTCCTTGAACGGCCTTGAGAGGAGACCGTGCCAGAGGCTGCCGATAGGAGTGAATGGTTAAGGCTGCATAGATCAAAACTGTAGCCACAAAGAGAGCAATTAAAGTGCTCGAGAAGCCTAACTTCGCAAAGAAGACGGATTCTGTTCGGAGAGACTCCATGGTGTTGAGATAAGTTGTTGGCCGCGATTCAAACGACGTAGAGGCAACGTAAAGATGAAGTAAATGACAGTATTTGAAGTAAATGACAGTATTTGATTCAACAGGTATTTCGAAAAAAAAAAAAAAAAAAAGGAAGTAAACCCTGTGATGAGCCTCCAAGTCCTATTAACTGTGACTATGTGCCAACTTCACAAGCAAAAAGTTCGGCCATCGCGTATAAGCGCTAGCGATTGCAAAATTTGGCCAAGATTTAGCCCAATTACTAAAGTTGCATACAGACTACGAGCAAGCGAGATGTCGACACGTGCCTGGGACGACTTGTCGAGTTTTCATAGCCTGTGGTAAGTTTTCCTAAATACCTTGCTGCATTCCTTCGCGTCTTGGCATGTCATCTTGTATCCTTGAGGCTCTTCCAAGCGACCAACCATCGACCGCCGCTCGAGTAAACCTCTGCCCCGCGTTTCGGTTAGTAGAATGCTTTGCCCACATGTTCACGGCAGGGATCAACGAGAAGAAATGACCTGCACATTTTTCTACGACTGCTGTTTAATCCACTTCATCTAGTAATAAGTCGCCGGTCCGTATATTAAGACCCACCGCAGAACTCGGCGGTTTTAGCTAGTGTGGCAATCACGCAACTATGCTAAATAATAAGCGTGAGCTGTATGGTTAAAATGCTGGCCATCAATGATACCTGGTCGCAGTTGCGCACAGCCTGGGCGAATGGGGTGCTGGAGGTTGTCAATACGAACATGGCTGTGATTGTGATTCACAGACTCTGGCCTCACAAGCCAGTTAAGCTGTCGTTCATGTCGATGACCTTTTCCCCGTAAACTAACTAGCTCCACTCTCCGGGAGTCGCCGGTGTGGGTCGGGATATAGCGAGCAAATACATCTGGCCGTGTTGGGAGCTTTCCCTCCTCCTACAGCAAGGATTTTCACCCAGCGTGCGATGGACCAACCTGCGGAAAAGAGGACCGCTGCGGAGGCTGGTGATGGCAGTGCTGAAGCTGTCGATAATAACAATGACAGTGTTGTAGCTGCGCAGAACGAAGCAGCCTCGCAACCCGCCCCTCCAAAGCTCTCTCGTTCCCGCGCCGTCGCCCTTGTCGCGGCCGTCAGCGGAGCAGGTTTTCTCAACGTCAGTCCTCCTCTATAGCTGCCGCCCCCGGTTGAACCAATCAGTCCTTAAAGCCGATGTTAACCGCCAACAGACCTTTTCCAGCCAAGCTGCCGTCATCACGCTCCCCACCATTTCGAGGGACCTAGACATCCCGCCGGGCCGCCAGCAGCTGGTCATTTCCGTCTACGGGCTTGCCTTTGGCTGCTTCCTCCTGCTGTGGGGGAGAGTCGCCGACATTTTCAACAAGCGCACGATATTCGTCGTCGGCAGCATTTGGGTCACGCTGAGCACGGCGGTCACGGCCTTTGCGCCCAACGAAGGCGCCTTTCACGCCTTTAGAGCCTTGCAAGGAATTGTAAAAATCTATACCCTACCCTAGGACCACTCATATACTGTTTACTGATGGGAAGTAGGGCGCTGCCGCCAATGTCCCCACCGCAATCGGCGTCCTCGGCACTTCGTTCGCCAGAGGCAAGGCGAGAATCTACGCCTTTAGCTTTTACTGTCAGTCGTCTGTTTCTCAGGTGCTGTCTCAGCAGCTAACTCCTATTTAGCGGCGGCTACTCCGCTAGGTAGCGTACTTGGGAATCTCTTGTCGGGTTTCATTGCCTCCTACACCAGCTGGAAATGGGTGTTTGGCGTCCTCGCGATTCTGGCAGCCTGCGTGACCATTGCCGGCTACTTTACGATCCCGCCCCAGAAGCCAGCGAGAACAAGTACGGAGGCCAAATTGCTTCATCGTCTTGACTTGTTCGGGGCGTTTCTCTCGACCGCCGGTCTTGGCAGTCTTCTCTATGTTCTCAGCACAGGCAATGAGGCAGGGTGGGCTACACCATGGGTCCCCGTCCTCATCGTGGTCGCTGTTGCGCTCATCATAGGCTTCATTGTCTGGGAACGGTTTCTTGAGGCGAGGAACAATTGCTCTCCGCTGCTAAGGGTTTCGCTCTTCCAGAATCGAGACTTCTCTGCCTCCATGGCAGTCATGTGCATGCTCTTTGCCTCCTTCAACGGCTTTCTCGTCTACACCACCATATTCTATCAAGACTATCAGCAACTTTCGGCCTTGCAGACTACTCTTCGCTTTATCCCTACGGGCGTCGTCGGCGTGGTGATGGCAATCTCCATCGCGCCCATTCTTTCGCGCGTCTCTACGGTTCCAGTGCTCCTCGCAGGATCCCTTTCCACGTCCTTGTCGTCACTTTTATTCGCTGTGCCGATTCCTACTGATACGTCCTACTTCAAGTACGGGCTGTGGGCCATGGTTCTAGCCACTCTGGGTGCAGACTCGACGACCCCTTGTTTGTACTCGATTGTGTCGCACGCAGTCTCGGACGAATATCAGGCCATCGCCGGCGCCATGCTCAACGTCTCAATGCAGATTGGGCGAGTGCTTGGTCTGGCCATTGCGACCGCCACACAAACTGCAGTGACGTCGAAATCAAGACATGCTCATATCGGAGATGACACACGCGTTTTGCCCGGGGATTCGGCGTCTCTCCAGGGGCTCCGCGCGGCGAACTGGCTCAATTTTTCATTTGGCATATCGAGTCTAGCCATCATTATTGCCGTCTTCTCACGATCAGCCAAAACTGCTCAGAATACTGTCTAGAACTAATAAACTTTTTACCGGGCGTTTGGGGGAAAGCCAGCCCTTCCTGCTTGGTTCGCGTCACGAAAGACTTTGAGCATCTCCGCTGCATCTACTCCATTGGCCTGCATCTCTCTCACAACAAAACAATCGCCTGTCTATGTAAATACTCTGGAACCCACAGCCAATCTTATAAAACTTAGATGAGACATTAGCAAAAGTGTATTCAGCAGCAGTCATTAAACTGCGCCAGGCTTTAAGAGAACAGCCAGAAGCATAGATCTGAGCCGAGACAGTACTATTTACGGAGAGGCCGAGATCAGAGCCGACAGTATCTGACGCTCGGTGCGCAAGTACGTCCTTCACGATGCTGCCGCCGAGCATGACGCCACCTCTGCGGGCTATTGGGACACCAGGTACTTGTTGCCAGACGAAAAAGCTAAAGCGAAGCTGGACGCCAGCGCCGTACCTCAGACCCATATGATGCTGGTATACTTGTTCTGTCTGCAGTCAAGATTGGCATGCCATGCCACGTTGCTCCACACCCTCTCGATGAGCCAGGTCTACGCGCGTAGTCAAAGAGCGACCAGTGTACAGACGCCACCACGTGTCGGCAACATCGGCAGTTCCGTACTCACATCTTGAGCCCCCTCTCCCTGGCCCCTTTCAATCACCCTCATCTGGGTCCCGTTCGTTTGTCCGCATGCAGGCTGGTATAGCCCGTCAGGCAGCGACGAGTCCAGGCAGCCAAGACAAGACACCAAAGGAGGCAGCCAATTTTAGCACACCAGCGAATCAGCTCCTCAAGATGCTACAAGACTCTCAAAATCAATATTACCGTGGGTGGCATATAAAACTAGACCTGGTGTGGCAGTCACATCATTCGCCTGCTTGCTGCTTGTGGTGATGGGCACTTACACATACATGCCCCTGCAAGAATCCTGGCAATGTCTCGCGCGCAAGTCACCTACATCGGTCGCACTTCCAAGAACGGACTGGCCCCGAGCTGCGTCTCGTCTATGATTAGAGATGACGCATAAGGTTGATTCTCCGCATCTTTAATTAATTTACACCATGTTTAAATCGTTATTCCCATTGGTCTTGGCCTTTGGTGCGATCAAGCTCGACTCCGGGCTGGTCCAGTACGACGCCATTGGAGGCGGCAGCCGGCACTTCCTTTCCGACCAACGTTGGCGCATTGCTCACGGATCAAGCTCCGAAAGGGAGATGGAAGAGGAGAAACATGGCAAATAAGTGAAGCTCGGTGATAAGAAGCAGGCGATACGGCGGTAGTGCGAGGCTGTTCGCGGGGGCCATCGCATGCCGGCCTTGGCCGCGGAAATCTGCCCTGCCTTGTGAGACAAGAACTACAAAGACTGGACAGCAAAGAAAGCACATGGAGCGGGCGGAGCCGTGGTTTTCTGGTACATGGTCTCTGCTGACACTTGCGAGCGGCATCTGTTCGGTACAACATGGTGATGCAGCCTGATATGCAGACGCACGACTCGTCTATGCAGATTGCAGGTGGTGGAGCTGGGCTGAAAAAAGTGGAAAAAGGCAACCGTCCGAGTTCAGGGAAGGGAAATTGTCAACGTGCATGAGTGTGTGCTCGTGCTCGTATTTGTTCTGAGGTGGTGTCTGCAACGTCCGCAGAATGCCGCCTTTTTGGACGAGCCCTCTTACTGATGATGTCCTAGCCAGGTGAGTAGCATGATGAGGGAAACCAGGGCGCGCGGCGTACTGGTAGTGGTACATGGAAATTCGTAGCTGCGAAAGTCGATCGCCTAATCCAGTCGTCTCCTGCATCGAACCCTTGAGATGGAGGTTGCATAAATACACACCCCTTCTCTGAAATCTGCCAGTCGCTCTCTACCATAGACAGTATCCCTCTCTTTCTTCTTCTTATTCTTCTTCATTCGAGAAACCCGGGAAAAAACGTCGTCCATACAGTCGACATGAAGCCCAACGCAGCGACCAGGCTTGTTGGCCTTGCCTGGCTGATGCTCGTCGCACCCGCTGCGTCTCCGGCTTGGGCCAAGTCCGCCGGCAGGGTGCTCAAGAATCCAGATGCAACGTGCAGCTCATCCAAGGATGACAACTGCCCGAGGACCACCAATGACGATCTCACGGTGCTCAAGTGCGAGCGCTGCCAGCGCTCCATGCCGAGTCTGATGAAGACTGTTGCCAAGACCGACGTCAGCGACAAGCAGCAGAGAAAATGCTATGACATAATCGATAATCCCGCAAAATCTTACGCTTCCTACCTTTCAAACGCCGAATTTGTGCGCAACTGCACCAACTCGAGAAATCTTCTCTACGACGGAGCGGTTGGGTGCGGCTGCAACGCCGGCATCATCTCCCACTGCTCGCTGCGGAGCGACATGAACGACTGTCTTTGCGGGAAGAAATTCACTCGCAGCTTGTTCGGTTGCATGCAAGATTGCTTTCAGCGTGGGGACGCGTCGAAAGCTACGCCGTCTTGTGCCGCCGCGGCATTTGCGCAGGGTCTGAACCCGCAGCCGAAGAGGTCTCGGCGGCCAGCTGGAGCGCAGCCCCGAAAGCCGTGGACACGCAAAGCGTCAGGTGCTGGCCATGCAGCTCTGAGTAATGCTCAACAGTCCGAGAACGACGACAACGGCGATGAAGATGATGATGCTCAAGACGAAGTCCTGGACGAGGATGATGGCGATATTGACAAGAAGGGCTGGCCGCCAGAGGTTGAGGAGCAGTTCAGTCCAGTCTTGACCGTACGTGTATCTTTTTTTTTGTCCTCGCCAGCATCACTCCCCGCTCTCTTCACTATTCTGTATCGGCCGGCAAGTGAGCTAACGCGTTGTCAGGATCGCGATGTATCCTTCTACATTGATATTAACGAAAGAGCCGTTTACGTCGACAGCGACACTTTTGAAGTCATCCGGTACGAACCGTACTGGCTCTATCCCGTCCCGTTCTATGACGAGATCCTGGACAGTACCAAAGAGGACAAGAAATGGCTGCGACGAAACTACTTTTACCCTCTGTCGAATCGTGTCTGGTACTACCAGTGGCTCGTCGGGCCCGATGTGTACAACAAGTACGCCACGCAGACTTTGGACACAAACGTTGGCCTCGCCTCCTCGACGGGATACATTGCCTCAACTAGCTTCCCGGCCGCGCAGACAACCGAGACGCCTGCCTCCCCCGACCCGAGCACGACTCCAGACGCAACCACCGAGTCAGACCCGCACGGCAGTTCCGCCGTCGCGTCGGCGGCAGAGACCTCTGCGAGCACCATCTCGACCACGGCTGCAGACGCAACCGCGGATTCAATCTCTCAGGTCGCTTCCGCCGCCGCTTCAGCGACGGAGAGTTCCGCAAGGATCATCCCAACCACAGCTCTTGACTCGGCCGCAGGGTCAACCTCCAGCGACTTGTCCGCAGAATCCACGTCCAGCAGCTCAACCGCCGGGTCAGCCGTCGTTGGCACTTCTTCCGCCGCCGTTTCCCGCCTGTTGCCTTTTTCCTCATTGGTGGTAGTTCAGTTTCTCACCATTTTGTACCATGGTTTCTGATGTATCGATTTGTTATGCCGTCAGAGTAGTGTATTAATTGAACATCTTGTTTTACAACCCTGCTACCGCGCCGCGCCGCTCCACCACTTTTGCCACGCAAGTGCCGAGGGCCAGCCCCGAGGAGGAGCTCTAATCGTCAAATTCCCACACTTTATCTATGATGGCGTAGTCTCCAATCTCCTCGGCAATATCCTTCGGATTCTTCCCATCAGAGTCTTGCAGCGTCAGCAAATCGGCGCCCTCGGGGACTGCCTCGCGCAGGGCGCTCAGAACGGCCACACGCTCCTCTGGCGTCAAACGCTCGCACTTCAAGGCGTAGTGCAGAGGGGGCCAGCCTGTCGTACCGTGCTCATATTCAAGCAGCTCGACAAAGTTTTCCGGCTCTCGCTCTTGGTACCCTCGGCACAGCACTTGGATCAGGGGCTCGTCAGCTTCGCCAATGGCAAAGTGCAGGGGAAACTCGTGGACCGCGGCCGAAGGCACACAAGGGCTTGCGCCGCGCTCCAGGAGCACCTTTACGAGCTCGGGACCTGTATCGTCCTCAGGCATGGCATCGTGCGCAGAGCAGCAGGTCATGTACAGCAGCGTCTGGTTGTCCTCGTTGCGCTCGTCCACGTGCTGCGGCGGCAAGAAACGGAGCAGGTACATTGCCGTCTCGAACTTTCGAGCCTGGATCGCGTTGCACAGCGATGTCATGAAGAGATCTGACTGCAGCACCACGTCCGACGGGCTAGGAAGGGAGGTACCACATGGCTCACACGTGTCCAAGTGTCTGCGCAGCAGGTCTTTGCAGCCCAGCGTGGCCAGTAGCACCATCATGCTCTTCTGCTCTTCGAGAAACATGAATTCCATTTTCATGCGCAAATATCCGATTTGCTCCTTGATGAAGAGCTGAGCCTTGGGATGTGTGCACTTTTTCATGAAGCCCGGCAGGTCGCGCGGCAGTTCTCCACACATTCGCGAGTGATGAAGCCAATGTTCACAGGCGTAGTCCACCATTAATATGTCATCTTCGCCTCTGAGACTGCACTTCTCTAGGATAGAGCCGCAAATTCGGAATAGCAGACGATGGCAGTCCTGGTTAAGCTGAGCCGCAGAGGCCATGCCCAGCTCCAACAGCCCCCTCTCGCTGCGAAGGAATGACTCCGTGGACCGTTGCTGGAATAAAACGTGGTGTTCAACGGGACATTCCTCCACGGTAGCGGAGTCCTTCATGGTATACCTCGGACGTCTTTGGCACGTTACAATTTCCAGCAGCCCGCCCGTCGTATCCAGCAGAAAGTTCTCAAAGTGTTCCGCGCGCAGTCCCTGATCAGATGTTTCCCACTTTGCGATGCTCAGACCACCAAATTTAGTCACCGATGCAGCTGCGTAAGCGTGTCGAAACTCGTTTGCCGTCAGCGGTCGGAAAGCGCCTAGAGCAACTTGTAGGAAGTGTAGCAGGCGTTGGTGATCGTGACTCGATGTTGCCCTGCTGCAGCGAATGGCACGGCAGTATACGTCTTCGTGGTCCTCGACCACCTTGGACGCAATCTCTTCCAGCTTTTCAAAAACACAGTCCTTGTGTACAATAATTTCTCTGCACACGGCAGTCGCCCATTGAAAATTATGCGCCCCGGTCTCGCTTAGCCGCAGCAGCAATCGCATCACTTTTGTGTGATCGGGTATGCACTGCAGCTTCTCTCTAATGAAAGGTTTAATTACTTCGTCCATGTAGTGCACCAAGCTGATTGTAGTCGCAGGAGGCTTCGCGTTCAGATACGTCGATTGTTGTCGGCAGGAAACACAAATTCCAAGATCCATCCTCACTGCGAGAGCAGCGTCCAAGATTTTTGACAATATTTCGAGTAGTTCGAGGGGTCGGTGTTGGTCTTTTTCCGAATAATGGACGGCATCGCTGGCGTAGTCCCCGTAGCAGTCGTCAATAGCATCTACAAATATGCGAACGACCAAAGAATCTTTTCTTGCCACAAAGATACGTATGATTTCTTCTCGAAGTCGATCACACGATAGAAGGTCGATACATCGCTTTTCTTCAATCTCGCTACTCCAGCGCCTAATGTCGTGCCACGGCTTGTCCGAATCGCCCATGGCGCTAAGAATTTGCCCTAGCAGGTCGCGCAAAAGTTCGCCCGTGGGATCTGTCGACACGCCACCAAAGAAGTGATATAACGTGATGACCTCATTGCTTTTTAGGCTAGCATGGACGGCATTTCCCATTAGAGTGGATTTCCCCGTGAAAGCTTTGCCTTTAATGGTAAGCCAGGCAGGCGATGCCACTTGGGTGTCGGTCACGCGCGGACTTTGCCATTGCCGGAAAGCGCTTTGGCGAAAGATCCAGTCTGCAGAATCGAAAGACTTGATCATCGCAAACTTTTTTCGTGAGGTGGAAGACCAAAGATGCTGCTCACAAACTAGACCAATGAGTCATTAGCGATTGCTGGCACAATCTAGTCCGCATGTCTCTTACCTTTTAGGTGCAATTGATCTTGAGCGGTTTGAGGTAAAGAAGACGCATCTAAGAACCCTTGCTTAGCGTTTAAAGAAAAGAGAAGGATAAACATTTTCATTGCTGGGTTTTCTAATCTGTGTTACCTGATTTTTGGCCAAATTGAAAGAGGTTGCCACTAACCAGGCCACTGAACATTGCACCATGGTTGGCCCCATTGACATAATTCTGCGCAGATGCGCCTTTGCGTTCCGGGTCGGAACTATGCTGGTCAACACCCCCGTCTGTAGACTCTTCATGACGAGGAAGGCCCTCAAGAGGCGCCGTCTTGTCAGGCGCTTCCTCATGCCGCGGCAGCGGAATCTCTTCCAGAATCGCCTTGGCATATGCGGCCGCCATGGCCGCCGCGTATGGCTGCCACTGTTTATTCTTGTGCGGATCGGCGTAGTCGCAGACGCCGCGAATGACACCCACAGGGAGCGTGTTCATGGTACCCGCCGCCTCCATCTCCAGGCCCAGGACGTTGTGATTTGCTCGCAGCTCGTCGCGGAGCTGGGCGTTCTTCATGAGTTTCTCGCCGGAGCCGATGGGACCGTACCACACGCGCGTGCGACGGTCGCTCCTGCGAGATGCCCGCGGGACCACGTGGCCCTCGTCATCGTAGAGCTGGTCCTTGTCTTGGCCAGGATCCGCAAAAGTGCCCGAGGCGTGTTCTTCGTCCTTCATGTTGTCGTAAAAGGGGCCGAAACACTCTGGCTCTTTGGGGGCCATGCGCTTGATCACGCCGATGGCGGCGGACACCTTGGATGCCGTCCGGTCCATGGAATGGCCGCGTCGCAGTATCTCGAAACCGGTGGCGGTCGCCTTGCCGAGATCGTAGGCCACGACGGCCGCGTCGTCGCCATCGGGCATTGCCACGAGGATATCGCCAAGTCGAATGTCGCGCTGTAGAGAGCCGGACAGGCGCGGGATGCCAGCCGCAACGCCGACGAGGAGGCCGACACGGATGTTGCGAAATGCTGTCTTGATATGGCTGGCTAGCGCCGCAGCAGCCCCCGTGCCGTATATGTCCCCAGCCGGAAACATGGCGATAATGACATTGTGCCCACACATTTCGCCAGCGATATAGGTGTAGTCGCCGCCATCGTCGGGAAACTGCCCTTTGTGCACGACATCGAGCATGTGCTTGGCCGCCAGAGTCTCAATCTCTAGCGGCGCAATCCACGCGACCGTGTAGAGGCTGGGATCCAGCTGCTTTCTTCTGTAAGCAGACGAAGGCATTTTCTGACCGAGGAAGTTGACCAGTGTCTTGTTAAAGGTACCGCTTGCACGACTTTGCGATTTGGGCGGTCGTGTTCCCAGGAAACAAAAAAGTGTGAACTGCTCTAGAGGAACGTCTTCTGCGAAACGCTGGGAAATTGACCCATTCTGCGAGGCGTCACCGAAGCCATGGACCACCTTCACAACACTCGTCTGGGTGCTGAGTGTGTACCCAGCATGCGAACCAGGCCGGACAGGGTCTAAAAAGGCGGGACGCGCCCGAGCCAAAATGCAGGCTGAAATGCAGGCCGAAATTCCGACTGACACACAGCCTCAGAGACACGCTGATCCGCTGAGATACCCGGAATGGCCTCGACCCCGGAGCTCTGGCTGCCACGGCTAATTTGGAGTGTCTTTGCGCTGTAAGCTCGAATACGACGTTACGAGTACAAGGCGTGGGAAAGTCGAAAGCTGAGATTGATGCACCGCATGGCGTCAGTGTTATTACCCCGAGTTCCGCTTAGGAAAGGATGCAACCTTCCTAGGCGCAATTTTGGTTCACTTGAAAGCGATCCGGCACCACGAGTAAACATTCCGAGAGTCGAAGTGCTCGCACAAACATGGCACAATATGAAATGTCTGAATGGTTTGCGGCGGCCAGAGGGGTTGACGAGCTTTTCCTACCGCAATATGAGTTTATCTACCCGGTTTCAAAGTATCCCAGGGATGCTATGGAAGCCGGGCGCCGTGTCGACGGTAGCATGATGCCATGTAACTACTCAAACGCGTACTTTGGGGTAGGTTGTAGTTTTCGGCAGCTTATTTCCAAGTCTGTAGGGTTTTCTTCAGTCGCCGACTGATTTGGCACTGATGACTCATAAGCTTGCTCTCGGGCATGTGGCCAAGTCAAGTTGTCGGGCGATTGATGTTTTCGGTGTGCAAAGTCGTTGGGACTGTGTCACGCAGCTTTGTCGTCGCACTCGAACTATGATATGCGCTTGCCGATGCCCTGCGAAGCTTGGATCGCACAAGAGCTCGAGAATGTGAAAAAATAACGATGTACGCGAATAACTGTCAATATGAGGTGCGGAGGTGCTTCAATTGGGCTGGCTAGAATTGTTTCGACGCTGCCACGAACAGGCGATTCGGAATCGTCTGATCCCGCAGCGGTTTAGCTGTTGGCAAAGCTGACCAGTCGGTGGCATCGAAATGCAGGGCAATTTGACAATGACCATGCAAAAACGACCGAGAATTCATATTTTCAACCAGTGCAAGATATCGTTGCATGCCCTGGAAACATCTGTACAGCTCCCGGGTAGTGCCGTGGCTTTGTTGGTGTTTGTGTTTGGAGGACGATTTCATCTGGCAGCGTCATTGACTTGGCCGCGTGCAACAGCTTACTTCAGCCGTCCCGCTTCTCGAAAAGCCACAGCATGTCATCTAATTAAAATCTTTTATCAATGACGGTTTATTCTAGCAACCGTTGAACTTTTTGGTTCGTCCATCTCGACCTTCTCTGTTGCCTCATTTTGGAGGATTCAAGGACGGCTGACGTCTCGCTCTCGCTTGGCACCGCCATCGTCCAAAGATGGAGCCTCGCGCACCGCCAACGGTCGCTCCATCGGTCAAACCTAAAAGGCGCGCCACCAACGTTGATGCTGCACAGTCGCTGCGCAAGAGCCTAGCACCGGGCCTCTTTCTTGTCGCCACGATCCTAGTCCTGCAGTTCGCCGCATACTCATGGCCGCGGCGATGGATTGCATCAGGGGCCCCGATTCTGACCTTTTTCCTGCTCCACGGCGACAAAAGCGGTCATCGCGTCCTGCCCTTTTGCCACATATGGACGCTGTTTGCGACTGTCAATCTGGCATACGCGGTCGCGTGCACGTCGTGGCTGCTCTACTGGGTCTTTACGGCCCTCTGCTATCCCATCATCTACGTCACCTGCCTGTTCCAATACAGGCCTGTCGGTGTCGTGACCAGATGGATGCTGCGCGGCTTGCTGAAGCAGCTGCATTTCGTCGACGACAAGATTGCACTGTTTGACATTCCAGCGCTGGAAATCGACGTCGATGTCGACGGTCTCTTGGTACTGCGCGGCATCACCCTGTCGCTATCGACGCTGAGCTTCACAGTCCATGGCGTCGAGGTTGGCATCAAGCTCTCTGACGACCTAGAGCTCGCGATTCAGACGGAGCGCGTCACTGTCGCGTTGTTTCGAAGCATCGAGGTGCACGATTGCTTTGCGAACTTGAAGGGTGGAAAACAGGAGCTGACATTCGGAGAATCCCGACGCAAATCAAAGCGCCACAGCAGGGAACCGTCCAGGGCGTCTCGTTCGTCTAGTATCGTCGCCACTGATAGGAACCCGCCGGCAATATCTGAAGTAAAGGCCAAATTGACGGCCGGCAAACCCCCAGAGGACACGTCGAATCGCGCAGCATACAAGGCTATCAAGAAGCAGCCATTACACAGCGATATTGCCGTCCAGCGATACCATCATACTCTCGAGCAGCTCGATGCGACAAACGCCATCAGTCAAGCCAAGAAGCATCTGCAACGCTACCCGAACTCGACTGAGGGCGTCGATTCCGACGACGAGCCCGCTCGCCGGGCAGTACTCTGCTCGCTGCTCCACTCGACACCATCTGTGCCTAATCCGCCCCAGCACTCTGTCAGGGTGACTGAACTGCGCGCATTGTCGTCTCCGAGAATGCGCCATTTCATGCACCGCCTCCCCATGCTTTTGCGCATGCTTCTCAACCCACTTTCGTACTTTCACCCCGTCACCATCCGATCCATCACCGCCACCGCATCCGGCGAGTGGCTCAAGTCGCTGCTGGTGCAGACCATCTTTAGGAGCCACGACGGCTCCGAGGTGGAGCTGGAGCGCCTGCAGGACGCCATTTCGTCGTGGGTGTCGGACGCCAACTTTACGGTCGGACTGGGCGCCATGGCCGGACAAGCGCACGTACCGGTGCTCTCCTCGTCCAATATTTACTGTCAGATGGCGTTTGACGGCGTCATGGCCCACCGTGCGGCCCTGGCCCAAGAGACGACAAGCGTTTGCGAAGTGATCAAGGTGCGCGGCGCGGATGCCAGCTTCATAGTGCCGACGTTTCTACTCCCTCATCACGAACACATCATCCCTGACAAGAGCACAACACAAGCCGCCACCGATGCGCCGACGGGGGGCGGCCTAGACACAGATGTCGAGGCCAACACTGGTGGAGACGAGACTGGCAACGACAGGACGGCGGTGAAGATGGCTGTTCGCGCCCATCTTCCAGTCAAGCTCGACCAGGACCTGCTTAATTTTGTCGCGCTGCTGGTCAAGCACGGCAAGCTTCTGGAAATGGATCAGTCGGCAAGCCCGGTGGACAGCGACAGCAAGGGGTTGGGCGACGCGGTTAATCAAAAGATGAAGGACGGCATCAAAAAGGCAGTCATGGGCGGGGATCAGTGGCTCGCCAAGCTGGCTGGAAAAGTGCTGAAGAAGATGGAGACGGTCGGTGGGGATCTCGGATACAGTGGCGATATTCCTGTCGAACTGGCCAAGTACAGGTCAACGGGTTGGTTGGAGGTGGAAGGCGAGAAGTTGTTGCCATGAGTGCCTCGGTTTATCAGTTCTATACCCAGCTAGGTAGTTTTGGAAGTGTTTCGAGTTGGAAGCCGAGAAGCTTGCTATATGTGCCTCGGTTCTGTGTTCTTTTTGATACCCCAGCAAGTTGATATCCATGGTTGTTTGGAGGTGGAAGGAGAAAAGCTGTTATCATGAATACATTAATTCTACTTTATTATTCTCCACGTTCAATGTCTCTCCAGTCTCTATCCCGTTTTGTAAATATCGCTGTCAAACTCCTCCTTGAACTTGTCCCTCCCCTCCGCATCATCCCTCACCCACACACTCACACTGCACTGGCCGCACGTGAACTCGCCAAACCCATCGTCGCCAATCACAATCTCACCCTCTCCCCAGCCGAGGACATCCGTCCAGCGCTCGCCCGCATGCATCTCGCCGACGTGCATGCGCTTGGTGCCGGGCCCCGCGTTGCTCAGCACCACCGCCGCGCCCGCGCGCCGGTCGTGCGTGCCGTACCGCACCCACCCCAGACACGTCGGGTGGTCAAAGTAGTCGGCCTGCTCGCCGTACGCGTACAGCTTGCGCGCGAGCGTCAGCCGCGGGAGCGCGCCGCCGCACGACGGCGGGAACGGGTGCTCGCCGCGGATGCCGTACAGGTCGCCGTACCAGACGCACGGGTAGCCCTCGCCGCGGAGCAGGATGAGCGCGTACGCCAGCGGCTTGAACCAGTCGGCAATGGGCGCCTCGAGGGCCTGGTAGGGCTGCGTGTCGTGGTTCATGACGAGCGTGACGGCGCAGACAGGCCGGCTCTGCACGAGCGAGCCGTCAAAGACCTTGCGCAGGTCGGCCGACTCGGTCTGGCTGAGGGCGCTAAAGTTGTGCACGAGGGGCGCGTCAAAGAGCGAAAACTTTTCGTCCATCCGGTCCAGGTAGCGCTGCATGTCCTCGAGGCTGTCCTTCCAGAACTCGCCGACAAAGAACCAGCCGCGGCCGTAGTCGTCATCCATCTGCTGCACGAAGCGCTGCAGAAAGTCGGCGCTAAAGTGCTTGATGGCGTCGAAGCGCATGCCCTTGAGCGGGAGCGTCTGCGCGATCCAGTTGCCCCACGCGAGCACGTCGGCCTGCACCTCGGGGTGGTCGTAGTCGAGGTCCGAGCCCATGAGGTAGTCGTAGTTGCCCTTTTCGTCGTCGACGTCGCCGACCTCGGCCCACTGCCCGTCGGACTTTTCGCCGACAATCTTGTAGATGGCCTGCTTCTTGTTGGCGGCGTTGTAGTCGACGCCGCTGAAGTGGTACCAGTGCAGCTTCTGCTTGCTGTGCGCGCCCTTGCGGCCGGGGAAGTCGAAGCCGACCCAGGCGTCAATCTCGTACTGCTCGCTGACGACCTTGTTGCGGTCCTCGGCGTCGACCTCTACGGCCTGGCACTTTTCCTTGTGGTCGGCGCCGAAGCGGTGGTTCAGCACCGCGTCCCAGTAGATGCCCACGCCGGCGTCGTTGGCGACCTTGCACAGCTTCTCCAGCTCCTCCCTGGTGCCCCATTTGGTGCCCACGGCGCCTTTTTGGTCAAACTCGCCAATGTCGTAGAGGTCGTAGATATCGTACCCGTTGCCCTCCTTGCTAGAGCTCTTGCAGCCCGGCGGCACCCAGATGTTGTCGATGCCCCATGCTTTGAGCTGCGGGACATGATCGGCAAGGCGCTTCCAGTGCTTCTGGTCTGCGGGAACGTACCACTCAAACCCCTGCATCATGGTCATGTTCTCCGGCGTTGCATCTTGTTCACTCATGATTCACGGTCAATTTCAGGTTTCTGGCTATAGGCAATGAAGTTATGTATACTTGTTAAATGTTTTTCCGAGGAGATGCCCATGATTGAAATGCCTCTCCAAAGTGTAAATGACGACACAGAGTTGCGGCATCCACCCACGTGGATACAGAGTGGCTGTTGGCTGGCCAATCGCTTCGCATCATGCTGCGAGCTAACAATTCGATACCGAAAGCTGATAATGGCTCGATAACGCCGGCTAAAAACGGTTTTGGTGACAGAAACTTGAAACGGTCACAAACTTGCACAAAAGCGGGGAGGTGATGGAAAACCACACAGGTTGCTATTAGCTGCGGCTAGAGGAAAGACTTCATAGCAAAGGAAGAGGAGAGGATAGACGTAATTAAAAGCATAGTAAACTAGAAAAAGGTAAACAACTTGAGGAGATGAAGTTAAAAATTTGAAACTTACCCTTTGCTTCTGCGTCGGAGTTTTCACTCTTCAGCCATACTCGGGCACTGATTTGACAAGCCTGACGTTCACCTGTGCCTGCATGTGCTTGAAGATGAGCGTAAGCCACGCGAGACTCCGCGAGTGCTCATAATTGAAAACAACAAGGGTGGCGATGACGGACAATTTGAAAATTTGTCTTGGAGCAAAGTCACGGGGTCGCCTGCCGCCTAATAGCTAGGATTCACAGTATAATATAATTACTCCATCTCATTGAGAATACTCCCAAATAATCTTGCGGCTAGGAAAAAAGTCACTCCCGCGCTGTGCAACAACATCGGCGAATAGAGACGCTTTCAAGACAAGTTTTCCTTTAAACGCTGGTGTCCTGGTGAAGATTGGACTATGAAGAGTCAGTTCCTGTGTCGAAAGATTGTTGATTTGACGTACCATCCGCAGTTTTGGCAGAAAGCGCGCTGCTTTAGATAAGTATGTTTTCATAAAAAAGTGAAACCCGCCCTCGATGAAGGTTACAAACCTGAACAGAGTTGCCGGATTCGGTGTCGTCATCTTGATACGAGCGAATCGTAGATTTAGGGTCGTTGACTGTCACGTCATTGTCGTCAACTACATAGTTTATTGAAAATGCTGCTCGATAAAAGAAGGGGTTAATTAGATTGTCAGAGCTGGGGCGGGTGCACCATACCTCCTCCTGCTCGACGGCAATTTAAACTTGAGACATGGGTTAGCAACAGTTTAGCGGAATCAGAATTGCGCGAAGCTGTACCAGTGGCAGGCAGTAGTTGTGACCACATCTCTGTGAAGCTGCACTGTAATTGAGCCGCAGTTACATCTACCAGATTGGAAACTCATTTGCACGGATGTAGAAGGCTGCACAAGATGCGAGATGACCGCAAGGGTTGAGAATGCTCGGGCTGTGCGAGATGAGACGGGGAAAACTTTTTATGTAACACATCAATACGCTGATATTTATTGCAGCGCGGCTAGTGATCCGGAGCTTATTCCGCCGGACTGTGTCGGAGTTCTCACGCCACACGCAAGATCAAAGAGTCTCCAGTCTAGTTTCCCGATCGCCTCAAGTTAACTCTGTTCAAAGCATCAAACGCGAGCTGCCATCCTCAACACCCCCTCTCCCCACAAATGTCGTAGTTCCAGAGCTTAAACAGTTGAGCAATGGGAACTCGGCGCATTGGACCATACTATTAGCTTTTGTAGAAAGGGAGAAGCTCGTATTTCCGCCCCACCAAAGTAGCTTACCCGGTCCGCCCGGTAGCTCCGACGGAAGCGGACCATATCTTCCTAGATCTACTCGTGCCAAGAATGGGCACAACACTGTGGCGATGTCGTAGTGGTGTGTGCAAGCACCACGAGTGGGGGCTGCGTGTATTGCATCAGGGCTGACGCAACGTCGAAAGGAGGACCAGTGTGCTTGGCCCAGGTCGGGAAGCGTATCCCAGCACAGGCTTGCGCTGATGCGCTACGCCGAATACCTGGCCAGACTTATGCAGGCCAAGGCACACGCGCTCTTTCGAAACCCAAGTTTCCCCTGGCGCGACAGACGTCTTGCCAAACACTGCATCTCCGTTGCCATTGCTGACTATTTCGTCTTTTGATGGCAATCTGTGGTGCTGCGCTGTTGTGAAGAGCCACCAGCAGCGCGTGCCATCGCCGCGGAGGTAACTGATTCGTCGGGCTCCAAAGCTTGGTCCCAGTATGATGCATGACTTGCCGGACGTGGCACACCAATCCCCCGGCACGTGGTACTCTAAGATGCATGGCCAATCAGGCGGAAGGCAGGTCATGCGACTTCAGCGACGAAGTGCGTTTGAATCTCCTGTTTTGGCTGTCGACGTCTATGCCAGCCTCTTCATCTTCTCTCGAGTGACTGTCACGCACACAGTCTGAGCATTGTCCACGGCCCGAGAGTCCCGCCTCAAAGAAGATGCGCCAAGCCCGAAGCAGTAGTGTTCTCGAACGAGTTTGAGTTTTAATGGGCAGTGTGTCCTGGACGATTCTGAGTCACACATGGTACGTGGCTATGCGCTGGCAGCTGGCGAAATGACAATAGCCGGCTGGGCTCATTCACAAGCCGGTTACTGCCAATCCGTATATATAGAGATCGAGACGCGACAGTAATGCCAATTCAGCCCCGTCTCGCCGTAAACGAGATTCATCTTCCCACAGATCATGGACAAGCAGGCCGAGTTGCGTATAAACGACCATATGCTTCATGAGCCAGGTCGGCGCTCAGAGGACTCTTTCAACGACGCCCAAGAGGACGTCCGATATAAAACTGTTGATTTTACCAGAACTTTATATGACCAGCAGAGGGTCGGGGAGTGGAATATCGCAGTACCCATCACCCCCCTTTCCCCATGGGAAACGGCAAGCACTAGCTGTGGCACCATCTGCACCTCCGGCGCAGTGACGGAGCCCTCGGGCTGCGGCAAATTGCGTGATTCATATACGATTGTCATTGTCATAGTGGGCCAATGTGTTCACAGCAAGGTGGTGAAGGCCAACGCTCCAGTGCTAGCATCGGCTGTTCGCACTGGCGAAGCGACGCAGACCGAGTGTAATCTGCCATACCGAAGCGCCGTTCCTGGTAAGACATGGAAAAAACTATAAGTGACGCTACATTTGACTAAGAGAGGCCAAAAAACAGAAGTACGTGGTATTAAAGACGATCTTGGTTCAAGTGACCAACTACTGGGATCGTGCTCCTATGACCGATGATAGTGATTGACATTTCAATAGATTCCATGTGGCTGTAAGAGAATGCAGAGCAAAGGCGGCGAGAGACTGACCAAGAGACTATCTCATCTGCCGTGGTTTCATTCTGACCTTCCGGCAAAGGTCAAGAGATCATTCTTGTCACCAGGAGAAAAGAAAATAGCAGAGCAGGGGGCCGAGGCTAAGAAATGGCGGCTACACTGAGATGAAAGCAAGCAAGAATAATGTAGCATATTTCATACTCTCTTCATAGGCACAATTACCATAACATGTTGGGCCTCTGGGGCGATTTCTAGAAGCTTTGTTGTGATGGATCAACTCCGTAACTTAGTGCTGGTCAGTTGGCCGCAGCTACAGCGGCTCGCATGCGGCCCCTCCATGCAGTGTGTAGATGTGCATGGATAAAGCTTATAGGTGATGCAGTGTCCCAAGTAAGGCAGAGCCACTGAAGCAAGGCTGGAAGCTGCGAGCACTACGTTAGAGAATGGCATAGGGCTGGCCGTAGTGGAAGAAGAATCATGATGAAAGAGGCATCGATGGGGCTGGATATGGAGGAGAGTGCACCCAAGCCTTTCGCAAATCCGTCGACGCATTCCAACCATGTCATTTGCTGGTCAGCAGGCGTAGGGCAGTGGGGCAATTCGCTACAATACAAAATTTTCCTACCATGACAAACTCCGACGGAAGCTAAGCCCCAGGTAGAGGCCAGCAGCCAATCGCGATGGCAACTTGCTTGACAATGACAAAATTCAGCGGAAGCAGAATTTACAGGGGTGCCGAATCTATTTTGATCGGTCAGCCACTCGTAATCAAGCTATTTGATTTGCACGGCGGGGGCGGGATTATGCTTTGGCACGGTTCAAGCAAGGAAGAGCGGGCTCTACTTACAACACTGTAATGTGACGGTGAAGCTGCAAATGCCTTGATCACATGCTGAGCGAGGCCTACAGCTACTGGCGGGTATAGATACGGCCAGCACTACCGTCTGATGACCCAATTCGTTTAAAAGCTAGATGTAGGAAGCCCCTACACATGTCGTCGACTTCCCGATCCCGCACGCCTACCTTTGCGACTGCGTTTCGAGGGTAGAACGCGACCTCGAGTGGAAACAATTCACATTCTACAGCTTCGATCACGCAAGAGTGAGTGATGAAGACCAACAAAATGTCAAGATCTAGCAGCTCATCGCATTTCCACGCTCACCAGGGAACCTGCGTATAATATACCCAGAAGAAGCCAGCATGGGATTGCCAAGTACTGCATGGGCAGAGATGAGAGAGCCTGATGAGGCGGAGCGATTTTCAAGGGAGGCAGACATACTGACAGCTATTCAACGAGATCACAACGCCATCAACCAGTGCCCAGGCAAGGCTTTCCATCGAAAGCAGCTCTTCGCCGCGAAAGCAACGTTTGAGGTGCTTGGGGGACTGCCTGAGTATGCTCGGTTCGGAGCATTCTCGGAAGCGCATACCTTTGACAGCAGGGTTCGCCTTTCCAATGGGAGCTGGGGAGTCTACCCCGACGAGCAACCTGACATTCGAGGTTTTGCTATCAAGGTACTGGGCGTGGACGGCGAAGGTGTCGATGGATCTCTTGCCACGGCACATCACATTTTGATGGTCCAGACAGATCCTTTTGGTACGCATAGTCTCGACTTTATCGAAACACCACAGCGGCTAGCGAAGAGTAATGGGACATTTGAAAAGGTTGCGATGGAATTCCACGGGTTCGCCAACAGCATGTTTCATACCCAGACGCCGTTTCGTGTCGGACCGTACGCTGCTCGGGGCCGCCTCGTTCCGCATCAAGGTTCAAGCAACGATGCATTCACGGAAGATGATCTTGGAGGCGATGTTGCCGGCCGGCTGCCGCTCACATGGGATTATCAGCTCCAGTTTTTTGTGAATGAGACTGATACTCCGATTGAGGACGCAACAGAGGCTTGGGACGAAAGGCATTCGCCGTATTTGACGGTGGCGCGACTGCGAATTCCAAAGCAAACGAATAGTTTGGAATTTGCCGAGGACATTGAAAAGACATCTTTCTTGCTGTGGGATACCTTGAAAGCCCACATGCCGCTGGGTGAGATAAACCGCGCTCGGCGCGTCGTGATGCAAGCTAGCGTTCAAACACGAACGACATGGCAGCGCAATGGGGAAATGTAATGCTTCAAGTCGAGATGGTTGCGGTATGGCGATAATCGAACGTATGATTATAGTTCTAGACGACGTTGACAGAAAGCTGCACGTAAAAAAGATGATGTCGCGCAAATTTCTTGTATAGTGACGCCCAGCGTGTGAGACACACAGTCCAGGTTGTGTCACTCCGCTGGGGTGCATGCTATTAGCTGCAGTCTAAAAAAAAAAATTGACAGTGAAGAAAGGAGAATGAAAATATAGTAACGAGTAAAGTGAACGAGAAGAAGGAATAAATAAACAATAAAATCTGGAAGTGAAAATACGAGAATTTTAATGGACAAGGAAAAGTTCCATTTTTACCTACTCATCTGACGTTAAATGGCCACCATCTGTCACCCACGTCGAACCGGACGCCTTGTCTATTCAGAGTCCTAAACTTTTTATTCCTGGTTTTCTACCTTTAGTTTGTCAGTGAGCGGCACAGTGTCTTGTGCTCCTTGAAATGGGCGATTTGGCAGTCCCGCCCGCAGTACTTGACGGCTTTGCACCTCCCGCAAGCCATGAGCCGCGCAGACTCTTTGCCGCAGCTTGCGCATCCATTCGACGGAGGAAGCGCGGCAAGCTCGTCCCCAACCGCGGCGAGCAGACTCGCTGCCTTGTCGTGAGCCAGGTGCAGCACGCGCTGCTCGCCCGCGCTGACGTGCGCTGCCGCCCAGGCGTTGCTTCCTGCTGGATACACGCCGTCCGCAAGCTGCGCGGTCAGCTTGTCCAACGGGATCGCAAACCCTTCAAGAATTGCTTGGATGGACTCGACCAGAAACTGCAGGATCTGCGTCTCGTTTTCGTCGCTGACCTTGCCGTGGGCGCCCGTGGCAATCTGCGCCGTCATGGCGCCGAGCTCGGAATCATGCAGTCGCTGAATCCGCAGGTACTGGAGGACGTTGGCGGGGAGCGGATCACCGGCGGTAAGAGGAATCGTGCAAGCCGTATCCAGCCCGGCGAGCTTCCAGAGCCTCTCCTTTTGTTCGTAAAGCGGTGCCATGTGGTTGGTTTGCAAGACCAGCTCGTAGCTGTCGTGGGGATTATCCGGCAGCACGAAGCCGTAGAGACGCAAAAGTCGGCTGTTTGGAACTGGCCCGTAGTAGATGAAGACTTGCTCGCCGACGCTGTAGTCCCGGGCGGCGAGGATGGAGAGATCCCCCGTAGCCGGGTCATAGGCGTGGCACTGCGCGACATCGGACGAGTGGTTGAACATGTCGGCAAAGGGTACCATCAGGCGCAGCGAGGTTCCTCCGGGGAGGCCAAAGTCCATGGCGCGACTCCATATCGTGGCAAGCGCCCATTTGTACTTTAGAAGAGATTTGTCAGGTTTTTTTTTTTTTTTTTTGAAATTAGAGCGGCGGCTGTTTGCACATACATCTTGGATGCCAAACTGGTCTAGCGGAAAGAGGTTGCGATGGCGCATCAGGACACGCATGAGCAGCTGCTTGTAGTCGTTGCCGAGGTGCCCTCGCAGCTGCGTGGTGAGGCCGTGGAGCGAGCTGCCGGCACACACGTCCAGCTCCTCGTCGGTGAAGAAGATGCTCATGTTGTAGCTCGCGGGCAGCCGCTCGACATGGCCGTGCATCTGCTCGTACTCGTCTGGTCGCGAGCGGACAAGCAGGAGGTACAGCGCGAGCGTGTCCTCGACCGACAGCGCCGGCGTGACGGATCGCAGGACCGGTCCCAGCAGGGGATCGGCGTGTGCGCGCTCGACCGTCCAGAGACATGCGGCCGGGATGGTGAGGATCCTCTCGCCGGCCCTGAAGGCGCGCTTGGCGGCGACGCCGCGCCCGGTGAGCGCAAAGTCGGCCACCTCGAGGTCATCCACGCCGACAGCCCCCGAGTCCTTGAGCCAGGCTTCCATGAGGCGAGTGTTGTGCGACGGGATGCAATGACCAAATCAGAGACACGGCAGTTGTAGCTATCAATGGTGGTCCGCGGCGAAGATTTTGAGGCGGGGTGGGACGAAAAGTGACGCTGCACTGCCGCCGACGTGCTGAAAAAAACGGGCGCTGGAGCAGGAGGAGCGACGTTTTGAATATTACACATTTCTGTTAATTCGACCGGAGCCGATATTTCTCTGTCTTGTCCTGATCTGGCCCTTGATATGATTTCCCATAGTTTTCTGTATTTTCCTTTGATTCACCACAAATGTCAGGCCATCCAGCAGTGTCTTGTGTCTGCCAAGCCACCAACCGTCACCAGCCAACTGATGCGAGGGGCACGGTTGTACAAGCAAACACTGTGCGATGGTACGCCCGCCCACTGTTCTATCACGACATGCGCATTGTGGAACCTATAGAAAACGGCTACTACCAGTTTCAAATTTAACTGGTAATTTCTTCATTGATATTTTTTTCTTTCCTTTTCGTGGTCTGTAAGACGGGTATAACTAGTGCACTCTACCGCATAGCCGGTTCTGTGGAGCGCGCCGTTGATGGGATCGGCAGAGGACAGACTAATAAATAAGTAACTAGAGCAAGCAAAGGTTGGCACCAAAGCCGGCAAGAGAAGAAGCCGTTTGTTAGTGCACTGGCAAAATAAGGCAACCACTCCTCGGGCTGTGCAAAGCCTACATCGAGGTACTTTGCGAGGATGCTAGCGGATAAGAAGCTCCGAAGCCGTACAATACCCAATTTATGTGGTGATTGGCCCTAAACTCAAGCACCCGAATACAGTGCACTACCGCGCTTCAGGGATTATGCGCAGTGGCAATCTGTACCTTCTGCTGTCCCCGGATAGTGAGGTAGCGATCTAGGTGTAGGCGTTCCACGGGACGGAGGGCTGATCGCGACTTGTTTCAGCCAACTCTTAATCCGCTCTACCAACTTGCACTGTCAGAAGCACTGCCTTTACATCGCACAGGTAGGTCAGGAATACCGTCTTCGAGTAGTTGAGGGTTACACAAGGTACACTCCGTAACCCTCGTCGGCGTCGAGCTTTCTTCACTAGTTGAATATAGCTAGCGTAATATTCTCGAAAAGTGTAGTCAATTCAGATGTTTTCTTGCTCAAACAAATCAACAAATACGTAGCACTCCCAAACTCAGGCCGTTCCAAAAGCCTTGTCAAACTGCGCAAAAGTGCAGCGATAGCGGAATTTATTGGCCTTTTGCAGCTCAACAGCCTCGCCACATGCCTTTTCCGAGATGGGCATGACCTCGACCCACGGCTTGACGCCCTTTTTGACGGCGAGCTGAAGAAGATCATCCATCTCTTGATGGTTTCCGAGATGACTTCCGCTCAACTTGGGAGCGCCGCCTGCAAACACACCCATGGACAGCTGCGGCAGTGGGTTGTCCGGGATGCCAACCATGTGAAAATCGCCAGTGGGCTTCACAATGGAAAGATATGTCGGCATGTCAAACTTGTCCGTGACGTCGGCGCAGTTCAAGACAAAGTCAAACTTGGCCTTCCAGGGCTCGTTCCAGTCCTTCTCCGAGGTGAGAATCACGTCCTTGGCGCCGAGCTTCTTGCAGTCCTCGACCTTGTCCGGCGAGTGCGAAATGGCATACGTCTCTGCGCCGAGAGCCGCGGCCCACTGCAGCCCGAGATGGCCCAAGCCGCCGATGCCAATCACGCCGACTCGCTTGCCGGGCCCGACTCCTGCCCGCACCAGCGGGGAGTACGTCGTGATGCCGGCGCAGAGCAGGGGGGCGGCCACGTTTGTCTCCAGCCCGTCGGGGATCTTGAACGTAAAGTACTCGTGGGCTCTAATGTGCGACGCAAAGCCTCCGTGAGCCCAGCTGCCGTCCTCGTACTGCGCGTTGTAGGTGTCGACCATCCGGGGACAGTAATTCTCATTCTTGTCCTTGCAAAGGTCGCATTCGAGGCAGGACCAGACCTGAGCGCCGACACCGACGCGGTCGCCCTTTTTGATATCCTTTACATGCTTGCCGACGTTGACGGCCTTGCCCACAACCTCGTGGCCAACACACAGCGGACCCTCGAACTCGCCCCAGCCGCCGGTGATGGTGTGCAGATCAGAGCTGCAGAGACTGCATGCGTCAATCTGTACGTCGATGTCGTGCTCTCCAAAAGGTTTGGGCGTCAGCTCAACCTTGCGAAATTTGTTCCACGATTTCGGCCCGTCGACGCAAAAGCCGGTGAATGTGTCAGGATATCCCATGTTGAAGATTGATAGCTTGTCGTAAAAATGATTGTTAATTGAGCAAGAGGTTACTTGAGCCGTATCGATGCAATATATAGCCTTTTGAAATTCTCCTCTTTGCTTTTATACTCCACATATCGGATAGTAGACGTCACGTTTAGCAGTGACGTCCAAAGAATGCACGCGAAATACTGACGTCATGAAAGTCGGCGTCGGCGATCTTTATGTGGGCATAACATCGAGAATCGTGATGAGTAGAATGAATCGCAGTGTTCCTTTTTAAATTGTCTTGCATCTCCGGTGCTTTCACTCGGTCCAGAAGCAGCATAACGCGGGCGGGGGTGGCGAGGGTGAGTTGTGGGGGTTTCAAAACACAAGGTCGAATATCATCCTTCACAATTCAAAACTGGAGTCCGGAAAATTGGAGCGTACATTTCGGATGTGTTTATTACCGAAAGATGTATTTTTTGGGTTCCAAACGATGTACCGACGTGGCGAGGAATTAGCTTTATTTCCAGACCACATCATGACTCTTACACAGAGCCATGATTTTGATTCAACAGCAGTCAATGCATCCAAATGACAGAAAACCAATTCTGTGTTTTTTAAGCACAATATTTCGGGATCTACATGGAGCTCTCCAGACAATGACCACAAAATGGCTAATGCGCCGCAGAGCAAGACTAGCCTCGTCACAACTGCGGCCACGACAAAACACCACCGGCTGGGGAAGAGTGAAGCGAACTGTTCGTGGAAGGCTTTCTCCCCGGTCATCAAATTAACTAAAGCACTTGAAAACATTATTTGCACTGCACTTTGCCTCACAAAAACTTGGCTCGCGTTGGTCGTCGGCACAAGCAAGAGGGGGACGCATGACATGATTGTGCTCGCTTCAAACGACAAAGCACGGAGATGAGTAAATTGACGACATCTTCTGCGCGATCGGATTATACGGGAGCTGACCAACGTGCTGTCGTCTAGGTAGACAGAAACGCCAGACTAATCTCACAGAGGCACCTGCTGGACCCTTACTCCTTGGCCCCCTGCGCGAACGCTCAATTTGGCAGACGCCACTGTGCTGATGATCAAGTCAAACTGGCGGGCGTATCTGGCAGACCACTCCAGCGTCTCGTCTGTGGCAACGTAGGCGTCGCATCCCAATGCCAAGCGCTCTTGTCTCTTGCTCTCTTTGCGGGAGAGTCCAACTACCTTGTCCACGCCCAGAGCCTTGGCGAACAAGACCGCAAAGTGTCCCAGCCCCTCCCACGCCAATGACGGCAACCCTTGTTCCAGGCCCGGCACCGAACTCTTTGAACGGAGAAAAGACTGTGATGCCGGCGCAAAGCATGGGCGCAGCATTCTCGGGAGCCAGACCGGTCGGAATCTTGATGACAAAGTGAGCAGGACAACGGTGGTAGAGGGCGTGGCCGCCGTAGGCCGGTCCGCCGTTGCGGTGTCGGGGCCCCCCGTAGGTGTGCACTTTATCAGCAGTAATTCTCGGCACCATCGGAGCATTCTTGGCACGTTTTGCTGTTTCGATTCAGACACGAGGCAGCCTGCGCGTCAGCTCCAACAATGTCGCCAACCTTGAGATTCCCAGCCAGGGAGCCGACCCGAACGGCCATGCCGACAATCTCGTGTCCAACCACGACGGGATCACGAGCAGGGCCCTGTTGCGCAAAAAAAGAAGGGAAAAGTGTTAGCTTTTATCAAGTGTCACAAATTGTCATTTTGGCATCAAGCGTGGCGGTGGTCCAGCCCGCGTGATCTAGAACAGCTCACCCAGCTCGATTTCATGGTGTGCAAGTCGGAGCCGCATATACTCGAATGCGTGACTCTAATGTCAACGTCAGTCTCTTCTCAAGGCTTCGGTTCAAATTCTCGCTACACCATCTTCCCCTCGGCGGCGGAAGCATTCAAGCCCATCCAACCCTCAAACTTGTGAGCCGACATTGGAGCGAGTTTGCGACTGAAGAGGAAGCGTTTGGTCAAATTATTGCAGGTTTCCTGTTTTAATGATGATGGATGCTGTAATCTGACAGAAGCTCATAGTCCAAGAATGGCCATGAGCAGGAATATAAAGTCGGTGGCTTTTTTTCACCACAAGACACTGTTTTGTGCTTGCATGGTCCGGACATTGGGATGTGCCCCACGATTAAGGTGGCCCAGAGATAAATGCGCCCAGGCCGCCGAAAGGGTAGGTTAGTCAAACCGGGTTCGCGGCCGGCGGGCCGGGGCCAAGTCCGCACGAGGGTCACGTACAATCTTGGAAACGGGCACCAAGCAGCTTCCTTGCCACCAATTCACACAGCACATCTAGTCGGACTTGGGCCAAGGCGCCCACATTCATATCTTTTCATGTGAACATCGGTCCTGACTCCAGACAAGAACCACGAGCGATATCCCAAGTCTAGTCTAATTACAGTCCCCTGAATGTCTCGCTGCGTATGACTGTCAACGGCTTTTCAGTATCCCCATTCGGTCAAATACTTGTCCAAACTGTCCGCTGAGCCCCTCTTCAACTCCTCCTCCCTGCCCTTGGCAAAGGTCTCCATCATCCGCGGAGTCTGCCAGAACGGCTGGCACAGCTCCTGCGCAAACCACCAGAGATTCGACACCAGCGCCGCCTGCGGCACCGTGGACGGGCGCACCACACCCTCCGCGGCCAGCGCCGCCTCCCACGCGCGACCCACGGCGTACTTTTCATCACCATCATCGTCTGCATAGCCCGAGAGCAGAAGCTCCCGTTCCTTCCGGTGGTCAGCAACGCCAGACAGGAAACCCTGAAAGTGCGGAAACGAAAACATGGGCTCAGAGATGGGGTGGGCGACGTGGCCAAAGTCGAAATCGACGATGCCTGTCAGACGATTGGTGGCTCTATCGAAATGCAGATTAGGAGGCACTGCGTAGACATCATGTTAGTGTTCGGCTCATGTCGCGGTTCTTGCCGACTGGCAATGCTCACTCAAGTCTCCGTGGATGAGGACGGGCCTGTGGTCAGGAACCTTCGCCAGCAGCTCCTCGAGACCATGGGCGACAAAGTTGTCGATTCGCTCACGCAAGCTTGGTCCACCGTCGTGGTGATCGTCCCCGTTCGCATGGCGCCAGCCGTTGAGCCACGAGACAGTGTCGCTCTGTTTACGCTGCCACATGATTGCACCTCTCAGAAAATCCCTATACGTCTCAAAAGGCCCTCCCATTGGAATCACACACTCTGTGCTCGCCATGTTGCCCAAGTTATCAAAAGTTACACCGCCGTGGCCCGTTACATCGGTCGGCAGCTCATACTTCTGAAACGCCATGACGACGCGCGCCAGCTGCCGAAAAACGTACTCTCTCGTCTCGGTATCAAACTCTTTCACATCTTTACCGCTGAGGATCTCGCCGCCAACAAATTCCTCGACGATGTAGCTTGAATTGCCCGCGGCAGCTGGTTCCGTGCTGCCGGCCATGCTGGCGTCGCTCCAAGCATAGATGCGGGGTATAAGAGACGGATCCTCATCGGCGAGGGCACGTCGGGCGAGCGTGACGAGCGACACTTCGTTTCGGATGCGAATGGCATCCGTCAGATTGGAGTCGGGACGAGGGATGCGCACGACAAGACGCGTGGTGCCGCCGGGGATGGGATGCGTCAAGACTTGAGGGGCGGACACGGCTAGCTCAGAGGTGGAGCGGGATAGGGTAACGATAAATACATGATTGTTCTGGCCGACGCTATTCTTTTCAAGAGTGACGTCTTCCCGGGGAATGCCAAACTTGTTTAAGAGTAGGGTCCTGATAAAGCTCTCGTGGCTGGTGGCTGGGTCAGACATGGCTTTTATTCGCGCACTCCTGTTTCCTTGGATAGAATGATAATAAAAAAATATGCTGATGTCCAAGAAGAAACAAGAGATGTTGCGGCGATTCTCTGCAATTTATACTGCTCAACTATCGGTCGGTGCTCGTTCGAACAGCTCGCTTACTGTGTGCGTTCTAGGCTCGCTAGTGCCTGAGTCACTTTCACAGATGTACATTATGCTAGATGAGAAATATAACTATTGTGTAAAAGGGGCATAATAAAGTAAAAAAGTATGTAGAGTCTAAGAAGCGCTTGGTCTATAGTATCTATTATGCGTAACCTTTTTTTACCAAGCCTCGCAGTCGGCTACTGAGCCCACGTGAAGCGCTAAGGGTACTTGTATCGATGTGAATAGCTTCACGGCGGCGACCCACGGCTTATACGCCAATGGAGTTATTGAAAGTCCGATTGGCCAAAGAAGTGATAAGCAACCTCGAAGGGGACTCGTGGGCAATTTGACCTCCTTAAAGTGAACGGCCGACACTTGGCGCTCATTGTTTAGTAGAGTGTGCTTGGCTTCTAACTAGAGAAGTATATCCAAACTGTAACTGTATATTTCAACAAGGACCAAGTAACCCTTGTCTACAAATTTTGCATCTGTTCTTACTAAAAAAGAGAAAGGTATGCTAAAGTACATTCTCATTGATCCTCAGGACTCCTTGCTCTGCGCACCGCCATCTTCGCCGTGCAACCACAATTTTGTCTTTAGTGGCCTCAATCACAAAGGCCACCTCCACCGTCGCGCAGCGCCGGAACACGCGAAGCTAGCGCTGTCATCAGGCGCGAACTTGACGAACAGCTAACCGAGGACTAGATGATCCACCACTTCCGTAGTGAGATGGGGGCAAGACAAGGTGACGGTTTGCAGGTTTTTCTTTTGAATTTCGCAATGAGATAGTCGTGTTACATAATGACTTCCCGGACTTGCGAGTCGCGTCTACCATGGTTGGCCGTCTCGAGGTGTGTGTACTGGTAGACGAGGTGCTTGAGCTGCTGGACAGACGCAGCTGTCGCGGCTGCTGGGGTGGCGCCTATCGCGGCGAACCCTGCGAGTTTTGTCTGGGGGTTTCCGTCCGCGAACGGGCGAAACAGATTCGATTACAGCCGTGTGGAACCAAATGCTGCGGAAGCGTTAGCTTTGCCTTCTTTCTTTTGACCTTGTAGTGTCCAGCAAAAGGAGAGTGGCTCACTCACTGTAGATTAAGGACATGGACTGGGTTATGCTCGTTACGCTCCACGCCTGCTTGCAGCGTATCTGCCCATGCAAGTAGTTTCTGAAAACTTGCTGCAGCGGATGAGACGGATGGCAACTTGTCAGCGAAATACCTTCGGTTCATCTCGTACATCAACGCCCAGAACTGGCAGACAAACGCGCAGGTAGACTTTGGATGGGGCTTGTAGTTGTGGTTGGGTTTGTGATCAGCGTCCAAAACTCGCCGGGGATCGAAAAGGCCGGTAGGCGTTCGGGAAGCGGCTCTTGGTGGTAGCTCATTGACATGACCCTTGCCGCTAGATTAGCCAAAGTACGCGCAGCGCCTGGGATTTTATAGCTACATTTGGAAATAAAAGGAGCCCCATGCCGTAGCAGCGGCCGCGGCTCTGACTTTTTCGTTTTTGAGACCTAGTTGGCTGCGGCTGCACGGATCATGAGGCTCGCTGTGTAGCTCTAGGCGACCAGCCATGGTAGCGCTTTCAACTTGTAGGCGGCGCCCAACCTTGTCCTGACCCAATGTCGTCCCGGTTATTCTCATCAAGCATGTCGCTGCCACTGTTGCCAGAGTGTCTGCATCTCTCTCAATGTGGTATATGTGCGATGCCTCGTCCAGGAAACATACGGATAGGCCGGAGACCGCAGGTTCAAAGTGAGCATAGCCTTGCTGTCGCCAAAAAAAGAGAGAAAGGCAAAAGTTAGTGACTTCTAACAACAGCTTTTTACCCTAGAGAAAGACTGTAGATTTACCTTTTACTTCTATTTTTAATTGTAATACTATTACTAGTTAATGCTCTTCTTTTTAGACCTCTTATATCTTAGCTATAGAGATATCTTACATATCTAGCATGAAGAAGTTATACTAAAGCCTTTATTATCATAGCTAGGCCAGAGGGCTACTTACTAGGCACCATATTTATTTTGCTTATAAGACCTAGTATTATAAGCATTTAACCTTATAAATCTGAATCTAGAATTTAGCTGCTAACTTTATAAAACTCCTTTTCATATAATTACTATATAGAGTCATTATTACTTACTAAATTGTTATATCAATTAAAGACTAAGCCACTCTATAGTATATTTAACCCCTGGGGAAGCTCTTAAGAAATATTATTTATAAAAGGCTAAAAATGCTATATAAATTAACCCCCTTTATAGGCTACTAGCTATACACCTATCTTTTAGCGTCGCAGCCCCCTAATATCGCTCAATAACTAATAACTGCTATCCGTGACACTTAACCCATTTTAATTCGGAATAGTTCAGTTTTACATCACCACATTTTGTAATGGCCGTCAAAGATGCCTCGTTAGACAAGAAACCTGCCAGCCAACGTCTATTATTGGCTCTCACGTATAGCCTGCTTATTGTGACCCACTAGAGAGATGTTTTGCCAGATGATTGTGGCCTCAAGTCAACGTCACCTACCTGCATCTAGTCTCTGCAACCTCGTCTCTCCTTTCTTCTCAGCCGACAACCAACAAGAAGATTGGGCGAGCGCGTTGTCCGTCACCAATCATGGCTGAAAGCTCACCAGCAATCTTCTTTCATCAGTTCAGTCGTCTCCCTCCAGAGTTACGAGAACGCATCTGGTTTTTTTGCTTGCCACGTCGCGTCGTCCCCCTCGATGACTTTCTTTGGCTCGTCGACGCGGATTCTACGTACAGAGGTGAGCAGCAGTGCTGGGCCGGCTGGCGCCTGGTGCAGGCCCGGGCGAAAGCGCCACCCTTCCTGGCGTCCGTCTGTCGCGAAGCTCGACGGGTGGCGTTTCGCTGGGGCGACATCGAGCATATATATCCTAGTGCTTCCCTTGACGATATATGGATTCAGCGGAAGCTCGACACGCCCCTGCTTACGTGGATGTTGAGCGATTCCGCCGGAGCAGGTCACGGCGAAGACATGATGGAGCATTTTCTCTTTGACCAGAGGTGGCACCATGCGGGTGCACCAGTCTGCTTGACCGCAGAGCAGTTTTTCGCCTTTGATCCGAGACCGTCAGCACCCGAGAGCAAATACACGCCATGTATCCGAACAGACGAATCGGACTCGATTGTGTATTTACTTCGCAATACCTGGACGGAAGGGTATACAGACGAATTAAAGCCAGATATGAGTGACGCCATGGACGTCAGCGTCGTCATGGAGACGGTCTACATTCACGCCACAAGAGCAGACGTGCTTGCGTCAGAGCTTTTCGGCCTCATCGCGGATGAGCCTTCTCAGCTGGTGAACTACGATGATGCGGCCACCCTAGCCAAGTTTCGCGCATTGTTCAACAAGAACCCAGAGAACCGCAAACGAGTGGCCCTAAGAGAGAAATTCGATGCCGTTGAATCTCACGAATTTCCAGGGCACGTTGCGAGGTGGCTTAGCAAGGTAGCCTGGAAGCTCCTAGCAATCAAGTGGCTAGACGAGAAGCAACATAATCCCCAGAGTAGCGTCTACAGGGATTCGATGCAAGTCTTTGATAGGCCTTTCTCTGCAGGAGATATCTTGCTGATGGAAACCATATCAGAAGGAAAGAATTCCTTTAGATCTGATCATCCTTGGGTTGTTGAAGAGACGAAGGCACTGCCCAAGTTGAAGCCCAAGATTTGGTTCACGTATTGCACAAGAAACTGTAAAATAGAAACGAAAGCCAAAGTATTCTGAAACATAATATAGTCGACGTAAGTCTATGCTTCCCCAACGGAGTATGGTATGGTTGAAAATCTACTCGCGGCAGGTACCTGAAAAATGTCAACACCCTAATAATCCGGGTCAGGCGGGATGCGGCCCGGGCACGCTCACATAATTCAGCCTGCCGCATTTGGAATTTTGGAGAGTACATGCGAGTCAGTGTACATCAGCTCCGATCGTTGAGGAATACGCAGGCAGAGCCGCAGGGACGGGTCTAACCGCAGCGGCCACGTCACAGATGGGACTAGCTTTCGAGCTTGAGCGACAACAAAGGATTCGACTAAATATTCTTTTTCTTGCTTAAAGTGCCGTTTCGAGCCTGGAACCTTTCATCTACGTAGCGCACTTGTGATGCAGACAACTTGTCACGTCGTCGATGTTGTAAGTACCGCAGCGATGATTAAAACGAGGAATGTAAGCCGGTCGGGGAGGCTAAGTGGTGGCCTGGTCTTATAGTATTATAGTGGCAGGTGCAGATAGTGCGGCCAATTGCCCGCAATTGAAGGCTGTGGAAGGAGGTAGCGAATTTGCAACGACTGACTTTACGCCAGTGAGACAATGACTGTGAATATTGCGCAACGTCGCCTCTTGGTGGAGAGACAGGTGTATCACGTCTGGATCAAGACACCGCCACCCTGCATGATTATCGGCCGCCTTCCGCGACATTAATCCGCTTTCTCGTAAAGATTCAGTGCGTTCACACAAATGAAGCCACGGCCACTTGGGCCACTCCGCTTGTCCGCATGAGTATCGACCCTCTTTGCGGCATTGACGCTGTCGTGCAGCACTTTCAGCCATGCATGATCAGCTCTGACTTGGATTCTGACGGTGTCACAGCTTCAAGCCAGCGTATATAAAGCCAAGCTTCCCCTTCCCGTCATGCTTCAAGATCTTGAACCCACACAAACTTGCTCTTCAATCCAGCACCACTTCAGATTGTCATCTTCTCGCGCCATCCATCACCCGTCATGACAGACAACCGTCGCCACGTCTTCCTCTCCGCACCATCTCTCTCCAAACAATACAGCAGCATACCTGCGCACGTGTTGGATAATTCCATCTTCTTGTTCAACGCCAAGAGGAGCTGGCTGTTTCCTTCTACTCGAGAGGATATGCTCGAAGCTCGCAGCCAACCTACCAAATATCTCGAGTTTGACGAAGACTTCAAGTCTCTCATTCTTCGCAAAGAAAAGGGAGGCCTGATGTTTTGGCTTCTACCGGAAAAGTCGCACGCAAAGGCGTCGGACTTTGTGGAGGGCCTGACTGACCCGGTCAGCGAGGAACATTACTTGCCACTGGTCCTGGACGCGAAGTGGTGGAACACTGACTTTGAGGCTGGCAAAGCAAAGTATTGCAAAGGTGTCAAGACCATCACCGATGAGCTGAAAGACGTTTCATTCAATCATGATGCGGTCATGGAAATCATCTACCAGAGCAACCCAACGCTGGTGCCTGTTCTGACTTGGAGTGAGTCCTAGCTCAGGGTTGGTTCAATAGCTGCAGGTCTTGCCATTCTTGGTGCTGTACAAAAATCATCCTTGGGGAACAGTGCCGTCAAGTGCTCAAAAGTTTGGCCGTGAGCGATTTGCAGTACAGTAGCTTATTTGAGCGGTCATCTGCTGTTAGCTAAGCCTTGCTCGGAAAATAAACACCACCGTTGAACATCCTTGACCGGCCATCACTATGCTTGCACGGGTAAGCTATTTTCGTCTCGTAAGGTAGCTGGACAAGTAGGCAAGGTAAGCCAGTTACACCAGCTCGACCGAACTTGAAATTAAAATCGAGATCATCGACGCGCGTGAAAAGCCCCTTGACCCGAGCGGATACCGTGCTGCATACGCGCTATAACCCGTGCAGTCTAACCACTCTCGCGACATTGAGCGAAATTTTGCAAAACAAGATGTGATCATTTAGAGCAATGCGAACAACAACTACCTCCAGCAATTATAGCCTTGCGGTGTTGAGTCGCAAATGGGCTCCGACGAGCGATGGTGTAGCCAACTCCAATCATCTCCGCTGTAAACGGCGCCTTGTACAGCGCTTCCGTGGATCTACAGCTACTAAGCCGCTTAAACGTACTCATCCTTTGTCACCGTTGCTAGCCCGTGCTTAGTTGCTTAATAACTTGTTTAAACGCGTCGCCGTACCCTATACAAAAGGCAAATAGAAATAAATCTATAAACTGTATTGCCAATCTGATTCTTATGGGTTACTTATGGGCGGCAAACAGTCAAAATATACCTCGCACCAGTAGTACGTCCTCGACACATAGTTGGTGTCAATCTTGGATCGCGTTTTTCCCGTGTAGGTCTTGCCCAGCCAATACGCAAAACAATCCTTCCACCCACGATAGAGCAAGTCAAAGTGCGCCTCGGTATGAATTGAAGATTTCGGATCCTCGTCTTCGCAGCCAACAATCCCACACTTGGCTTCCACCTGGTAATGCGTTGAGCTCGGGTCGAGCGTCTTCTCGTACACCTCGTCACCCAGCGTGCCGTTGTAGGGACCGACAACCGTCAGATAGTACGAGCTATCGTCGATGGGCGCCTGGCCGGGTCCGCCACCGCCATAGTCCCAGATGCTATAGAATTGCACAAGGCACTGCGACGGTGTGGGCACGGGCTTGACGGAGACTGTAGAGGTTGGGGTCGTGCAGCCAGGGATGGTGTTGCACTCGACAGCCCCGCCGTGATGCGTGCAGGCCTCGCACTTGGCAGTGTCCGTGATTGTTGTCGAGCCGCCAGGGTCGCCGCCACCCACCGTGCCCGGCGGTGGCGTCGCGGTGACGGTGATGGTGGTGGGCGATGGATCAAACGCAGTGGGCGGCAGTGTCATGTAAGCGCAGCTGTTTGCGGGCGTAGTGGAGGAGTCGACGGATTCGGAGAATGTGGAACTGGAGCACACGCAATACGGTGTCGGGTGGTTCTTGTCGGAAGACTGATGCGAACAGGTCTCATAGGGGTCCTGGGCATCAACCGATGCCTGTGATGCAACGCCCGACTCAACGACGGCGATGCCGGCCGGGTCATTCACCAACGCATCGAAGCTGTCAAAGTACTCTGTGGGAAAGATGATGAAGCCGGTGCCGACAGTCGTCGTGGTGGCCGTGTTCTCGGGCTTGCCGCATGTAGTCGTGGTCTCGCAGTACGTCTCGCAATCCTCTGTCGGGGTTGGGGTGGCAATGGAGTAGCATGTGATATCGCACGAGCTTGCGAGCTGAGGCTCTTCGCCTTCTTTGCAGTCGCCGTCATTCCCACCCTCTCCAGGACCTGGTCCTTTGGTGCAAAACGGTCCTCTGCAACCATGCCCGTCATCATCGTCCCCTCCTGATCTTGTACAGTGAGGCCCCTTGCAAGGCGAGCCGCAATTACGCGTGCATTCATCAGGTGGGCCTTTGGTGACATGGTACTGCGTGACGGGAGTGGGTTTGGTATTTTGCACTGGTGGGTATGGTTCCGGTGCATATGTTACGATTATTCCTGCCAGAGTCGTCGTTGTGGTCGTGGACATTCTCGTCTGTGTGACGACGTCTGATCCCTCTGTAAGTGTGACGTTGGGCCCGAGGATGGAAGTTGTCAGAACTATGGTGTCTGTCGTGCTGTTCCAGTAAACGTTCCATATCGAGACCACGTCCGTTGTGATTGCGGGAATGGTAATTGTCGTCGTCGTCACCTTGGTCAGGTACACCGTCTGTGAACTGCTCAAAGTAGACCATATCAAGTCCCAGGTATACGTCTCGGTCTGCGGCGGAATGGTTGTCGCAGTCGACAGTCGCGACGGCGGGAAGATGAAAGTACAGGGCGGATAGCAGCCCAGTGTGTGGTTTGGTTGCGAGTATACGCTGGGATCGACGTAGACCTCGCCACTTCCGCCCTGACAGGGACCTGATACGCAATCTGCGGCGCAGTGGGCGGCATCGGCGCCACAGTAACCTGAGCTCGAGCAGCATTCGCCGGCTGGCCAACCATAGCAAGTGGTATTCCCATGGTTGGGGCCACAGGTACCGTCGGTAGTGACGCCAGTAAGACAGCTGCCGCTGACGCATCCCACGCCACAAAAGTCATGAGATGATCCGCAGTAGCCGGAGCTGGAACAGCAGTCTCCGACAGGCCAGCTCCCACAGGTTGTGTTGCCATGCTTCGGGCCGCACGTGCCGTCTTTCGTCTCTCCTCCGCTGGGATTCTGGCCTGGCGGGTTGACGCAGTTACCACTCTGACATCCATCGCCGCAGTGCGCATCGTCGTTGCCACAATATCCGCTTGACGAGCAACAATTTCCGGTCGGCCAGTTGCCGCAGGTGGTGTTGCCATGCGCGAGCCCACACGTCCCGTCTGCCGTCACGCCCTGGACGCAGTCACCACTCTGGCAGCCTGCACCACAATGCGCCGCACTATTGCCGCAGTAACCATCCGAGCTGCAACAATTGCCAAGTGGCCAGCCGACGCAGGTTGCGTGCTTGTGCGCCGCACCGCACGTGCCGTCTGTAGTAGGGCAACCGGATTGGCAGCCTTTGCCGCAGTATTCAGCCGAGTTGCCTGCAGAGGTCAGCAAGGAGACAACTTTTGACGTTGTCCTAGAGTTGAACACAATGCTTACCACAGTAGCCAGAAGCGCTGCAGCATGATCCTTTAGAGAATGTGCCACAAAATGCGTCGTTGCTTTGCGCGCCGCAAGTCCCGTCACCAGTCTCTAATCCGCTCGTGCAGTTTCCATAGCCAGCTTGACACCCCGAGCCGCAATGGCTTGTCAAGCTTCCGCAATACCCCGCTGCAGAGCAACATGTTCCATCGGGCCAGTTACCGCAAGTCAAGCCGTTTCCTATACCACAGGTCCCGTCAGTGGTCGGCGTCTGGTTATCTCCGCTGCCGCTGTTGGCAAAGTCCACCGACCAGGCCATGGTACCACCAAAGCATTGTCCATCAGCCCAAGCCTTCTTCATGGCCAGCGTTTCGTCGTCATCATAGCCCATCCACTGTCCATCCCAGGTGATTTGCTTCATCATGGCTTCGGGTAACAGCTTGGGAGTTAGGCCGCGCTCTTGGATGAGCTGTTCGATTTCGCGCAGAGACATGACGCCGGGAAAGTTGGTGCATTTTCCAGGCGTGCTCGGCCCACTGAACGGACAGAGAAGCGTGTCGCAGGAGGCATCTGCAAGTTGGTAGCCGCGACCATAATAGGCAAGGCCGAAATTGATCTTGTGAGGGTCCAGCGCATCAAACCAGAGACTGGAGGGTCAGCATTGCCTTGCGTGAACCTATCTAGAAATGAACGAGCGGAGAAGCAACTTACGGCAGAGTGTCGTTGGAAATGTCTCGTATATCCGTCTGACCCCGCACCTGACTTCCCAGTGTCCTGACATCCGCATCCCAATAGCCGTGTAAATCGTACGCCATGAAGCCAAACATGTCCACGTATGGCTCCATGGCCTTGGCATCAAAACCTCGCAGATACCAATAGTCTGGTGCAAGAGTCAGCGATATGCCGTACTTTGTTCCGTAGGCTGCGCGCATCTCCTTGACGAGGGACACAAAGTTCTGCATGTCGGCGCGCTTGCCGCCGCGCTGCGGCGTGCCCGGATACTCCCAATCGAGATCGACGCCCTGGAAGCCGTACGTGTCCATGAATGACATGAGACTGGAAATAAACTTGGCGCGGTTCGCAGAGGTCGAGGCCATGTCGCTCCATGCCGTGAAGCCAGGCGTTCCCGGATCCGAAAAGTCAAAGCCACCAATCGCAATCCACGTCTGCAGCTTGGCGCTGCGCAGCGCATTGAATGACTTGTAGAGCGGAATATCGGCCGCGTCTGCTGGCACAACCTGGAATGACGAGGGATCAAACTGCGCAAAGGCAAAGTAGAGATGTGTATACTTGCTTGCATCGATTTGAGTGGGCGCGACCTTGTTGCACAGGCGCGAGCGCACATTGGATGCTTGGTAGTAGGCAATGGTCCGTCCGTTGGTGCTGCCGCTTCCCTGTCCGCAGGACGGAGGTGGAATAATTTTGCAAAGACCAAATCCTTCTTGGCAGGGAGCTTGATCTTTTGGATTTGGTGTGCAGTGCAAAGCATCTGCGGTTTGTCAGGCCTTTTGTTTTTGAGGAGAGGAAGATGTGCTTGAGGATTACCTGTACCACACCAGCCGTAGTGGGAGCAGCAGAGATTCATGCCGCAAGGAATATTTCCACCGTCGCTATGTATACCGCACATGGCTTTTTAATGTTAGAGAGAACTCTGCAAGCTGTGAGCGTTTTGGGGACGGGGGTCATGATTACCGGTGGCATCACAGTTGGAAGTGCAGCCATTTCCGCAATAGTCGTCTCCAAATCCTATACAGTCGATGAGTTGATGAGCACACATTTGCATCGGGAGTAGGCCTACCGCAGATGCCGTCCTTTCCACAGCAACTAGGCAGGAGTTAGCTCTATCGTCTTGCCTGCTATTGCCAGTCAAGCTCACCTGTTATCCGCGCATGGATTACCAAGACCACAAACTTCTGCACCGTTGGAGTTTAATGCGCGCTTTGGCGTGGTCTTGCTTGCTTCCAAAGCGCTTTGGATGTATTGCGAAGACAGACTGACAATAGGCACAGGTGGTGCGATTAACGGATTCTGCTGCGTGGGGGACTTCCCAGTAGATCGCTTTGTTATTGCTATGAAAGCAAAGAAGGTCAGCATTTTGGAAGCACCAATACGTTGACGAATAAAATGCAGGTAACGATAACACAAGGCCATGAGAATGCTTTTAGACTTACTGTCGGTGGTTTCCAGAACACGCGGTGCGCGACTCGAGAGCAACACATCCTTTGCTTTAGCTTTCGTGGTAATGTAAAAGAATAAGATGCCGATTATTAGACAAGTCAAAGCTGCGCTGCTCAAAAGCCTCGATTGGCGAATTTTCAGCGACATGTCGTATGTTGCAACTCTAGGGATGCCGTGGTACGCAACGGGTTACACTGGCTTGTACGGCGCAAAGTTGCTTTCAAGTGAAAGCACGACCTAGTTATAGCTATTTCTACAACTTTGCTGTCGCTGACCGACGCGTTATGAGGATTTCTGTCGCTTTAGCAAGGCCCACCTGGCCGAGACTCTTCACCCGTTGTACATTATGCCATCTGTAGAGCCGTTTTCTTTTTCGAGCTAAAATACGCTCGTTTAGTAGTCGCCCAAGTCGTCTAATATCGTTTAGTCGATTTGTTGCCCACTGAAGCGTGGGGCCGTCAGCTTGATCGAAGAACGCGGCCTCAATTAGGCTGCTTTGGGGAGGAAAATTCGAGGAGCCCCCCCGCCGAATGCTCGAGACTTGGCCTAGCTCTCACTTTGATCACAATATGTTCCAATCAAGCAAGCGTGCAGAGTTTGGGATTTGAAATGACTTTTGCTGTTTGTCAAAGGCGGCAACCATCGGAGATGTGAATGGGGAAAAAAAGGTCCGCTATTAAGTGTCACCATGGCCCAGCTCGCTTTCATCGACTACGACACACCTTGCGCGCTTCAATTGTGTTGAGGAACAGAGGTATAGTTTGCCAAATCTGCCGAGCTCAACCGTCATGAAGATCACCACGGCCCTCCAGGCTGCCTGCGTAGCTCTGAGGATACGCAATGTCTCTGCGCAGATGAGCACGCTCTTTACTCTCGACTCGTCATGCAGCGGCAAAGACGTGGACAAGATCCTGGGCGACTCCAAGAGTCTGTTGCAAGCCGGCATCGACGCCACGGACGACTTGCTCCGTGCAAAGCTGTTTCTTTACGGCAACAGCCGAGCCAACATGAAAAATATGCACAATGTGTTTGGTACAAAATACTATCCCAAGACGACGAGGACGGGACTCAATGAGGTCGATCAGACATCCGTCGAACGCGTCCAAGGTATGTTGTCGACTCAAAGCACACAGCCAAGCCCGAACAAGCTACAGGCTAACGCTCCGAGGCAGAAAGTCTAAAGGAGGTGCAGGGTCTCGTCAACGGGTCTATCAAACCCGACAGGCACTATCTGATGTGCTCCGATAGCACATTCAAGACGACGACGGATGCACACGACATCGATCCGTCGCATCCGCAAAACACACCCACCAAGAGCATTTGTAAGTCATGGGACTTTTGCATCCTTCTCCTTTGCAATTTTGCTCAAGCCCTTTTACTTACTGGGCGGTTTCGTGTTAGACGGCGTCGACTTTGTCTGGTATGTGCCCGGCCAAAAGGACGCCGACGGCAAGGCGACGGTCATTGCACGTCCCCGGTCCCAGCCCGACGCCGGCACCACCCTGTGCGACGGCAAGACGGCGGGCGAGACGTTTCGCACGCCGGGCATCAGCGCGCTCAGCCACACATTCAACACGATTGTGCTGTGCGGCGAGCTTTTCGACCCCAAGACGGCGCTGCAGACCGTGGCCGGCATGACGTCGTCGAAGCCGGGCCGCGACGGCAAGGTCAGCGACAGTCTGGGCAACTACAGGTCGTTGGCGGGGCTCTTTACCCACGAGGTGTTTCACCTGATTGGGCCTCAATGTACGTGTCAATCCACGCCGTATCCATCTCTCGCCGGCCGGCCAGAAAATAGCTAATCAGGTGGCTCGTGGGCGATGCAGGGTCCGAGGTGCCTTTGACTTGGCACAAGCCGGACGGCTCGAAGAAAAAGATCCTCGCCGTGTACAATCCAGTCATGACCTACACCCTGGCGCACAATTCCGACAAATTCCTGAATGAACAGGGCGCCATTACCAGTGACGGGACTTTTGACTTTCCGGATCCGTATCGGCTGTTTATGGAGGCGTCGCTGTTGACGTCTAGCTCGTGGGTGATGAGGGATGAGTAGCCGGCGTAGGTATGTCCCTCAACTGCGTAAAGAAGAAAGCAGGTGGCGAAATCCAGTAAAAAAGAACCAAGAGCTTCAACATGAGATTCTTTTATTAGGCTCAATTAGAATTATTCAAGGCAGTGGTTCTCGACTTTATTATCGTACTTTCTGAAAGTGGCTCTGCTTGTAATTAAGTGGCCAGTCTTTTCTCTATATACACCTCTATAAAATACCAACTCACTTTGCTATAATTGACGGGACAACTATAAACTAATCTATTATATTCGCAAGTATTATTGCGCTTAACATATTCTTATAAATGGTCAGGATAGGAGAAACATCTTTTGTATCCAGCCACGTAGATGAAGGCTTCGGAGAAGGCCTGTTGCAGGGCCCGTTTGTACGTGCCCGGCTGGCTGACTGCCTGGCTGGCTGGGGAAGAAAAAGTACTTGGATCGCTAGTAGACCAAGTAATAAGCTGGTCCATCTACTTGAGAGAGAAATTTGTCGAGCATTTTTGGCCTGACAGAGATTTCCCCCAGTATAGCTTCATTCTCAACAGGAAGCACTCTGACGGCAACACCCGGCCCCTCGTACCAGCTTTGCCATACTAGCAAAAGATTGGAATGCCACTTCTCCTGTGGCGGCCGGGGTATTAAATTGACCTGTAGCCATACCCACGCCCGACAACGTATTATTGACAGATTTCAATTTTTCTTTTACAAGTCTTGCCTACCTATGACGGCACAACAGCGGCCTTGTCCAGAGGGCCCCCCCGCCCGAGGTATAGGGCGACGGCTACTAGCCCACTTGCCCAGGCCTGGCCGGTTCCAGGAAATAGTACACATCTTATAGCTACAGGAAATTATCCAAACAAAGTCGACTGGCTGTCGGTATCAGGCCACATTATCTATTCATCTACGACAGGGGGGCCCGGATCTCGGCCGCCGCTATGGAGGAGCAGATTCTTGAGATGTAGAGGGTGCAAGAGATTATTGGTGGGCATCCGAGCTTTTATTGCCATGCCTGGTGCTGTTGTGGGATCAAGTCATTGAAAATGGCCCCTATCTGATTTCTGATTGCTCATTCTCTTTATCAAATATTTCTTCTATACAGTTTCTTTTTTTTTTTTTTTTTTTTTTTGGTAATAGTGCTTCTGTTCGATGAACGTGGTATACAGGCAGCCATGGCCGGGAATATGCTGCTCCTCGCTGACAGTCCCCGATCTCGCCAAGTAATTGTCTCGATAATCATCATCAAGTCACAAGCCGTGGCCACAGGAAAAAGAACACGAAACTAGCGACTACACACCTCTACGCAGACAGGCTGCAGCAAGCCCTCTAGGCATCCAATGTGCTGCCTGTCGGCATGGTGCGGACCATGCCGTCGATCTGCCTTGGGCCCCTCTTTTCATGCCACCCTCGCGACCACACAACCACACCAGACATGCCGTTCCCAAGGCGAGACATGCACCACCCCACCACACCCGAGACGAATCTGCAGCAATTGAGCAGTGCGGGGCACCAGCAGTCCACGGGATGTGTGTGTGTGTACGAGTGTGTGTCCGGAGTGAGTCAACGGGCCGGTGACGGCGTCGGCGGCGGGGTGGACTGGGAGTGCCGGTCGTGTCGTACGCTCCTCGCCCCATGTTGACAGCGACTGGCCATGATGATCCTGACCGCGATTGCAGTGAGCTTTAGACTCTCGAAAGCTTGTGTTTGTCGGCAGCATATCGAATGTAAACCGAACATGAAATTAAAAAATGAAAAAATCACTTTCCAATTCGGGCCAATCTCGTGGTGGCCTTGACGGCACGGCTTGGGAGCACCAGTCGTGTCTTGCGCTCCTCGACCCATGTTGACACCTCACCAGCAATACCAAAGTATAAGCACCAAGTGTGGTAAAATTGTAAGTTTTGGCTCTTTGACCATTCTCTGTGGTATCTCGAATACAAAACAAGTATAAAACTAATAAAAACATTTTCTTGCTTGCCATGCATGCTGATTCTTGTCCTGTATCCCAATGTAGTAGTCGCTGTTGTTACACTTGTATTATCCTCCCCTGCTGCACTCCCCCCTGCTGTACTCCCCCTCTTCTGTTTTAAACACCCCTACTCCCAGCGGTAGAGACCGTCGTCGTACGCGACGCGATGGCGACGGCTTCCCGGGCCGACCGTCGCTCGCCGGCGCGGCACCATGCGCTCGCGCAGACGCTGGTCCTGCGCCTTTTGCTCCTCCTTTTCGAGCTCGAGGGCGCGTTCGTGCGCGCGGCGCTCCTTCCAGTTTCTATCCTCGACGGTCATGCGATCCATGGCGCCGACGACCTCGTCGAACCCGTCGCGACGGCTGCGGCGCTGCTCCTTGTGCTGCTCCGTCGTCGTCGTCGTCGTCGTGGGCGACTTTTTCTGCTCATTGACGACGCGCACCGTCGGACGGCTCGCAATCTCGGCATTGGCCTTTTCGATGCGCTCGCGCAGCTCCTGCGCCTTGCGGGCGACGCGGCGCTGCTCACGCTCCTCGTCACGGCGACGGCGACGCTCCTCGTCCTCGACGGCGGCAGCAGCAGCAGCAGAGTGACGGCTACCCTGGGAGCTGGTGGATGTCTGGCGAGAGTGTCGCGAGGATGTGGCAGGTGACGAAGGGTGGTGGATGGGGACGTGCACGCGGCGCTCGTCGACGAGGTACGGCCGGCTGTGGGATTCGCGCGGCGAGCTGCCGTAGGGGAGGGAGAGGTTCGCAGAGGGCGACGGGGGCGCCGTGCGCGGCATGTTGAAGCTCTGCGGCGGCGTGCGAGGCGTCGGCGGGTGCGGCACCAGCATGACGCGCTCGTGGCGGGCACTGCCACCGTGGACGTTGACGACGCGCTGGCCGTTGACGTAGATGCCTGGCGAGCGCTGGCGGCGTCGCGAGGAGGATGTGGAAGAGTGTCGCGAGTGGCGGTCGGCGTCGGAGCCAGAGTCGCGGCTCGAAGGACGCGGCGAGTACTGCGGCGTCGGGGGAAAGTGGTGGGTGACGGGCGAGGCGGCCGAGGACGAGGACGAGGCAGGAAGCATGTCGTGCGGCGGCATGGGGTGGTGCACCTCGACGTGGGAGATGCAGGGACGGCCGAAGCGCGACGACGGGCACAGCAGGACCTGAGGGCTGGTCGAGCGGCGGCCGTCGGGGCGGACGTGGACGTAGACGTTTGTGGTGCACATTGTGATGGTGATGAGCCCCACGATGGGGGAGCGCGTGGTGGTGAGGTGTTGCGGTGGTGAGAGGTGCAAGACAAGTGAGAGTCTTTGCTGGAATGGCTCTACTATTGTATAGTAGAGTAGAGTAGAGGACAGGTCGAGATGTCCAAGTAATTAGTCTTGTTGTTGGGAATGGAAAAGGAGGAAGTCGTTGGAGATGAGGGTGGGCGATGGGGCAGTTATTATAAGCCAGGTAGAGGAGAGAGGGAAATCGTGTAAGTCGTTTTTTTGGTGGTGGGTGGGTGGTGTGGAGGGGCAGGGGTCTGCAGGGCGACGAGTGTACTTGATGGATGTATGGGAGCGTGGTGGGGGTTGCCGGTACTCGCGGGAACCCATCGCTGGCATCACTTTTGTGCGTTTGCAGGCAAGGAGATGGTCTGCACTGGGTACCGCAAGTAAACATGACGGGCATGGACGGGGCGACGACTGATGACAGGGCGACTAGGAGCAAAACGGGCTAGGCTAGGCTGTCCCTAGAGGCCTCTTGGCAAGGACCAGACAAAGCAGGCCGTCCCTGTGAGGCATGGATGGATGGTGGTTCCGTGGCTTGACGCCGGTGTGGTGGCGACCGTTTCTGCCTATTCAAGGCCCCCCAGTTTCGGTTTCTGAGGATGACTGTTCGGCCTGGTTTGTGTGGCACCAACCCAGTCACGCAGACGGGCACAGCATCGCTGGTACGGCATATTGCATTTCCATTCTAGCACCCAGAGTAACGAGCGAGCGAGCGGCCGCCGACTTGCCCCATTGGCGTGCTGACAGCTAGGCACCCAGGGCTGGTACCACCAGGAGGCTAACAAGGAGGCCAGGCTCGAAATAGCTCACCAAGCAGAAAACCAATCGTCTGCTATTTTTAAAAGTGCAATTACTGGCAGCTGGTATTACCTGTTTGGAAACGATGACGGGACAGCCAGTCGCTACTTGGAGCAAAGAGTGAGCGGTTGCTGAAACTACGAGGCCACCACCGCAGGCCTTGAAGACGGCCACCGTGGCGGGCGGCCAGCGGGCACAGCGAACCGGCGACGGCGAACTTGACGCCTGGTTACAGTGTGGTTTGCTGCACTGGCACGAATAGGCTGCATGCACATACAGCATTCATTGGTCTCTGTGGCTGTCGTCTTGGTTAGCGTCTCGCTCGGTGGCTATCGGCGCACGCAACTGCGCACCGAACTGCGCACCGCAGTACCTCGACCCCAAGGGCCTGCACTGTCGACAGCCGAATGTCAGAAACTGTCAGTCATTCCCAGCACCACACACACGACAGCGTGAGAAAAACGCCTAGCAGATCCTCCTCGTCTCATCTCCTCCCTGCAGCGCACGCGCTCACAAAAAATCATCCATTCCCTTTTCCCTTTTGGTCACTCATGACCTAGACCTGCCACCAGTCGCTTCCATTCTCTTCCATCAAAGATGCCAACACACACACTTTTTTTTTTCGACATGCTGCATGCAGTCTTGTCAAGCCCGCCCTGTCCTAGTCATCTTGACATGCACCCACTGACTGGTCCGAGTTGGTACAGGGCGGCGGGGTCGATGGCGTCCTGCAGCGAGTTGGAGTGCAGAGACACGCATGAGGCTTCCACGCTTTTTTCCCACAACTACCGTGCCCTGTTGCAGGATAAAAAAATCCCAATGCAGCAGGGAACTGCGCAAATCGGGTCGATGAAAAAATTCCGAGTCATACGTACCACAGTCGTCCTTGACAATTGTCCTTGACACGCCAAATCCTGGCACCACCACCACCACCACCACTAGTCCGCCTCACTTTTGTTTGCAGTGGAGTCTTTTTCTTCGACGACGCGACGCCCATGCGCATCACCACGGCAGGAAAAAATATTTGATTGAAAATCACAACAGTCAATCCTGCCCACAAGTGCCTCTACGTCATTGGAGAGCCATGAATCGACATTCACACTGCCCGTGCATTGAGGAGATGATCGAACGAGTCTGGAGCTGTACAGCCTCGATGCTACCCGTCAGCCCGTTCAGCCCTGGGGGCGGTGCACTGGCACGACCGGTTAGCAGCGCCGCTACCAATAACTCTAGCCAAACCACAAACCACCACTCTAATGAAACCGTCAGCACGGAAAACCAAACTGTAGCCAACTAGTGTGTGTCGGAGTCTCCTTGTAATTTACTCTGTAGACACGTTGGAGACCCATGTACGTCATGCTGCTTGACCCAACAACACCGCGCCAATCATCACGATATCCGCCTCGCATGAATCAATAGTCTTGTTGCCTCTCCAAACTCTCTTTTTTATTTTTGCCATGCCCAGGTCACGATGCCATTTCTGCCTTTCCCAGGACCCCTTTTTCTCGTAAACCAAGAAAAATACCATAACCTGTGCCGTCAGAGGCGTCCGTCAGCAGACCCAACCACCACCAGCACTCGCCCCGCCAGGCACAGGCCACCACCTATTGGTAGCCCTGCCTGTCTGTCCTTTGCTGGCACCGAGATTTTCTCTTGCCCATCTGGGGACCGCAAAAGTAGGCTCACGCGGGCAGAGGGAAGGGAGAAAATCAAGGAAATTGTCCAAGATGCGATAGGAAAGAAACCGATTTTTTTTTTTTTTTTTACCATTGCCATCTTGAGCGTGGGGTAATGCCCATTGGCTCGTAAACGACGACCTCGGCCACGGGCCGGCCACGCGGTGCGCTAGTAACTGACGAGAAACACCAAAGGAAAAATAAAAAGTCGAAAAAGGTCACAATTGTGGCCGCGCAGTTTGCGTGTCCCGAGGTACGTCATGCCACTTTTTCCATTTCCCTTTTCCATCTTGCTCGCCTCCGGCTCCGGACGATGCGCGTTACCGGTATTGCCCTCCTTGTCACGTACGCCTGCGTCGTCACTTGCAAAAAGAGTCTGCCCTGTGGCTTGTGAGGCCTCCCCATCCTCCTCAGAGGCATTTTTAAAAATGTTGCCCTTCTTGACGAGAGGGGGGGGAGGCTGTTCCGTCAGCCGCAGAAAAAAAGACTGATCAAGGCTCTTGACGCGATGGTTCCTGCGTCTACCTCTGCCGCTGCGCCATTGACCCCCAAAATCGCTGACTTACATGCAGCATGCTGTGCAGGAACCGTAGTTGCGAACCAGGCAAATGAGGCAGTGCAAGCAGAAGCTGGGATTCCTTCTCACTAGTGCGAGTCCGCCGTTGTCAAGGCTGAACAGGCACGCAAGCACGTAACGTCGGCCACCCACTTCTC
>JAPFRW010000296.1:0-19577 GCA_030778065.1 Akanthomyces uredinophilus
TCTCTCTCTTCTTCTCTCTCTTCCTCTCGTTTTCTACAAACCCCCATCACATCCTGTTTCGAGAGAAGAAAAGAATACCCCAACCGACATACCTTGTGCAGCCTCGCGATCCTCTCCAGCCCCGGCGTCTTTGCATACTGCGCCCACTCGCGAAACAGCTCCCGGCACTTGGCGCGGACGGCGGCGTCGGACAGCTCGCTCGAGCCGCACACGCGCAGGCGCTCCAGCAGCGGCTCGTCGGCAAAGGCGCGCTGGAAGCGCGGCCCCGCGTTCTGGATCAGCCCGTCGAGCAGCGCCAGCGCGCGCACCTGCCGGTGCACGTTGCCGTACTTGAGCTTCTTGCGGATGGCGCGCGCGGCCTCGGTCGGCCCCGACGCCTGCAGCCCAATGGCCTCGATGAGCTCGACGATGCCCGACAGGTCGTCCTCGGGGACATGCTCGGCGGTGAGGTTCTCGATGGTGGCGGTGACGGCCGAGTAGGGTTTCTGCGGGAAGACGGGGGCGACAGGGGCGCGCTGGTTAGCTTTTGCGCGCGCGCGCGTGGGGAGGGGGATAGCCAACGTACTGCTTGGAACATGCTTGCGCGCGGGTGTGTGTGGAGGGGGGGGGCTTCCTCTCTTCCAGGAAGATGAGTGAGAGAAGAAGAATAAAACCGTGATGCAGTCAAGGAGCACGCTGGCTCGTGGAGGAGCTCGAGTCTGGCTGGGAACAGGTGGGAATGCGACAAAGAGAGTGAGAGAGCTTGGGCTGATGGGGACCCCCCGAAGCTGTCACGAGCTTATCGAAATGCGGTCTCACCCCGCGTTGTTTGTGCCCCGCCAATTGGAGAGAGAGGGGGGGCCGCGTCGTTGCGTTTGTGCCCCGAACAGAGACTTGTTGTCGCACGAGGCGCTTGATTGTCGAAGCCTCTTTGACAAGCTCAAATTTTGATTGATTTTTGGCAAAGCACGACGCGGAGAGAATAAATTTCGCAATTGCCAATAAACATGGAATACAACGAGTGCAAGCCCGTTCCCCCCGGGAGGCCCGTCCCGGATACGGTCGGTGGAGAACGGGCGGCCGATTCGGTGACGTAGTCCGAACGTCAACAAGATTTACATTGGACTGTTACGGACCAGAATAGTGATTAAAAATAAAGGGTCTTGAAATCGCTGCATATATTGCCGTACAAGTACTGCATTATACGCACATCTATGATTATAAAAAAGGAAATAGACGACTAAAAAAGGACATGGTCCTGAGCACAACTCCGTAAATGCAAGAGTCTAGACTCTATCCGCCTTTCCAACTGTATATGTATATCTATTAACCCGCCTTGCCCAGACCGAGAAGAACAAGGTTGGCGACGTTCATTACAACCATGACCAGCCACACCAGCCCGCCGAGAATTATCAGCCACCACGGGTTCGACATGTCGATGCTGGGGCCCTCGTCGGCGGCGACGACGCTGCTCGTCTCGCTCTCGTCCTCGACCTCGTAGCGCGCCATGCCGGGCCGCACCGTCATGTAGCGGCTGCGGCTGGTAAAGTAGATGAGCGGGAGCGTGGTAAAGGGCAGGACGGTGCTCAGGATGACCTGCGAGGCCGTGAGCGCCGTGTTGAGGCCCTCCCGGCCGATGGCGCCGGCAATGACGAGCGACGGCGTGACGCTGATGGCGCGCGTGATGAGGCGGCGCACCCACGGCTTGACCTTCCACCGCAGCGCGCCCTCGGACACCATCTGCCCGGCAATGGTGCAGACGATGCCCGCCGACACGCCCGACAGCAGGAGCGCCAGCGCAAAGATGGTGCCGACGGCGGGCGAGATGCTCTGCGAGAGCAGCTTGTGGATGCCAAAGATGTCGGCGTCGAGCGCCTCGGGGTTCTTGTACAGCGACGCGCCGGCGACGATGAGGATGGCCGAGTTGACAAAGAGCGCAAAGGTGAAGAGCGACGTGCTGAGCTCGATGATGGAGTAATTGAGGCAGTGCTTGATGGCCGCCTGCGAGGGCACGTAGAGGACCTTGTCGTAGCCGTCCTCGCTGGTCGACGCGCTCGACGACGACGGCGGCTCGTCGGGTATCAGGCCCTCCTGGGTGTCGTACTCCTTGAGGCGCGGCTGGACGATGCCGGAGCCGAGAAAGAGGCTGTGCGGCATGACGGTGGCGCCGAGGATGCCGCACGCCTGGTACAGCGCCTGCGGCTCGACCAGCTGCCGGGAGGGGACGAAGCCGCGGAAGACGTCGCCGACGCTCGACTCCTTGATCATGGAGAGCTGGATGCAGAAGCAGACGACGACGCCGAGCACGAGCAGGCAGACGCCAAACTCAAACAGGCGCAGGCCCTTCATGGCGCCGTCGGGGCGGTAGAAGACGAGGATGAACATGACGTCGACAATGGAGAGGGCGACGCCGGCGACGAGCGGCAGCCTGGGGATGAGCAGGTTGAGGGCAATGGCGGTGCCAATGACCTCGGCGAGGTCCGTCGCGATGATGGCGACCTCGGCGAGGGCGTAGAGCAGGTAGTTGAGCCAGCGCGGGCAGTGCGCGCGGCAGGCCGACGCCAGGTCGAGCCCCGTCACGGTGCCGAGCTGGATGGCGAGCGTCTGCAGCAGAATGGCAAAGAGGTTGCTGAGCAGCACGATGAAGAGCAGCCGGTACTGGTACGAGGCGCCGGCGGCAATGTCGGTCGCGTAGTTGCCGGGGTCGACTGTTCTTGTTAGAGGAGGAAGCTCAAAAGAGTCGGCAGCAGAAGGGCAGGGCCGTGGGGGGAATGGAGAAGACGTACTGTAGGCAACGGAAATCATGAAACCGGGTCCGACGAATCTCATATAGTTGAAAAACACCTTTTTCATCTTGTGCAGGCGCGGGCGCACATGCTCATTTACCATCCGCAGGCGCATCGAGGGCTGCGGCGGCAGAGCACGGAGGGGAACGGTGGTGCTGGCGGCTGAATGCTCCGCCGACGAAGTAGAGACGCCGCGCGCCACGGTAATGGTAGCATCCTTGGCCATGTTGTTGGTTTCTTGCCGTGTATACTTATGAATCTTTTTTTCTTATCTTTTTTGGGGGGGGGGGGAGAATGTCAGGACCAGTTGTGGTGGAGTGGTAGTCTGTGGCTGTTTGTCGAGCTTCGACGTGTAGAGCTTCCTTGTCCGGTGGCCATGAGAACAGGTCGGGTGGAAAGGCGGCTTGATATTTCTGTCGTGTTGCTGATCTGTTGTCCCGAGTTGAGGCTCTTTTTTTTTTCCTTGGTGTCGCTATCGCTGAGGATATATATGCATGTGTCGCCGGCAGATTTTGGATCGAGACCTGCGTCTCTTGTATGCCAAGACCACGTTTTCAATGAATCGAGCACTGACGGGGCGAATCGTTCGATAGTAAAGTTCCTCGGGAAGAAAACGCTCTCCGCAGTTTCTTGCTATTTGTTCAGAAAAGGGTTGCAACTATGTATACGGTGGCGGAGTCGTATGCAGGGGATTGTAAGTGGGCGAGAGTCGTCGAAAATTGTCTTGGCTGGGCGTGCGTCGGTTGCGGTGCCGAAGCAAAGCGGGTCATCCGATTCCTTCCGATGTGTGCGTTTGCGACAATGTCAACAAATGACAGTTCGCTGGCCCCGGATGAAGAGAGGCTCGAAGCACAGCAGACGAGTGTGTCAAGGCTGGTGCTAGATAAATTGAGAAGAAGAAAGAAGAGATCAAAAGGTTCCGACCGCCTTTTGTCAAGGGTACAAGAGGAAAAGAAAAAAGAGGACGCCTCGCTCGCTCCGTGACCTTGAGGCCCCGGATGTCCACTGGGCCGTCCAAAAACTCTGCTGATATGCACGCTAGGGACCTCGAGCTCCCCGCAGATTCCAAATTTCCACGGCGTCTTGTGCTGCCGGAACTGGGCTGCTACCTGATTAGCTAGCCAACATTAACTAGTGTTTCTATAACTTAGTTCCAGTCCACCCCTGGATGGGCCGCTAAAAACGGCTGCCCGAAGCTTCGCCTGTGATCCAAGTTGGCCGCTCTTGTCTGTAAGCTTTGTCACCTAAGCCTGTCCGTCTTGACGACGTCGAGCGCAGTATACAACACTTTGCTAGAAAAGAGTTGGCAGTTGACTCGTGAGCCAGACCCTCATAGAACTTTGTGATGCTCTCGAAACAAAGTTCCAAATTTCGCGAATGCTTTGGGGGCCCCCCAGTTCGTGTTCGTCACGATGGGCGTCAAGAGTCTAGGGTACGCCATGACCCCAGCATACCAAGGCTGTTCTACATCCGACAGCCCAATGACCAGCCTCACGGTTGTCATTGTTAGATGTGAAACGATTTGAAAAAAAAAAAAAAAAAAAAAGAACGCCAGAAAATTACCCCGTACGAAAACCATACACGAGAATAACCGCCTTCACAGCCACCACCATCGACGGACTTGCCTCTCCGTCGACTACGTGGACCATGTCGGCTGGGTCTCTATCCGGCACGATGCTGCCGACAACATGCTCGGGGCGTGGAGCTGCGGTGGGACTGGCCGGGATGGCCAGAAGTCATTGTCCACAATTCCCAATTGCCGTTGTCTCTTCTCAGACCATCTACGTTTATTGCGCGGTTCCGGCCCGGTCTGCGAGGGCCGGGTTTTTGCCTACGAGTGCCGGGCGGCGGGCGTGGTGGTTCGAATTGCTCCGTGTTTGCGGGTTTGTCGATTTCATATCTACCTCCTCTCACAGAAAAAATAATCCTTCCCAACTTGTAACTCTTTATATCCCTCAAAGTCACTGTTGAACGACTTTTTGTTTTCTTTCATTCTCCATCGTTTTGTTCTCACCTTTCTTGCACACCGTTTCAGAGCAACAGTCGTCACAGTCATGACACGCACAGAAAAACACAGAGCACATGCACATGCACTTGGTCACGTCAGTTGATAACGGCACACCAAAGTCACCCGCAAAAGACAAAAACGCCATCGCCGGCGCCATATCCTCCCTTGCCATCTTTGCATGTAATTTCCCGGGCATGCTTTTTTCTAGTTGCTCTTCTTGCCCGCCTTGGCGGCGGCGCGGTCGCGGTCGCGCTTGGCGTAGATGCCCGCCGTGAAGGGGTCCTCGAACCACAGGGCGACGGTGTAGACGAGGTACACCTCGGCCGTCAGAAGCAGGCCCGCCGGCTTGGCAAAGAGCAGCGCCGTGCCCAGGAAGCTCATGGTCGAGCCCCAGTACATGGGGGCGCCCGTCACGTTGAACGGGAAGCCCGTCACCATCTCCTCCTTGAGGAAGCCAAAGTAGTCGCCGAGGAACGTGCCCTGGATGCCGAGCTGCCACGTCGACGACAGCACCAGGGTGTTGCCGGCCGCGAGCAGCGTGTACGCGGCCGCCTGCGCGTAGACGTTTTGCAGCAGCGGGTGCGACGGCTGCTCAAAGAGGGCCGACTTGTACAGCCAGTCGCGCAGGATGCCAATCGAGAAGATGGTGGCCGCCAGCGCGTAGTTGGCCACGGTGCGGTCGCCGCCAAACAGCTTGGTGAGCACCTTGTTGCGGTATTCTGCAGGAGGGGAAGTCGCGCATCAGCCAAAAGATTGATTTCGAATTTTAAAGGCCCACAGAGTTTGTTGTTGCCGGGAAAAGACGGGGCTGGGGGGGAGCGATCGAACCTTGACGAGCGACGATGCTGTTTTGCGCGCACGTTAGCTTGGGCATCATGACGACGGAATGGGGGGAAGCGGGAGCGGGTTCGATCGGCTTACTTCCAGAAGAGAGGGTTAAAGGCAATAGAAGCCGCCGAGACTGTCGACGCAGGAAGCTGATTAATGCCTTGCTCGATCGATATCTATGCGTCTCGCCGGTTCTTTATATTTGTTTGCTCACCTAGCAGGCTTTGCTTGTCGAAATCGACATAGCTGGCCAAGTTACCGAGAAGTGACGCCATTGTTGACTTTGGGGCTGCCCAAACGAAGGGAACTGCAGAGTCGAACAGTATTAAATGAGGCAGAAAAAGACACCACCGAGGTAGCAGACCGTGGTAATGAAAGAAGTGACAGGGAAGGACTTGGAGGAAAAAATTGTAAAAGACGTCACGTTGATGAAAAGAGGGAGAGCTGTCTTGACGCTGTCCTCGTCAAGATTCCCCACAAGCCTTCGCTGCCCGTTCAAACAAACCACCTCTCCCCAAAGAAAAAAGCCGCCCCAGATTAAACCGCTGCCGGTGGGCGGGCGGGGAAAGGCACGGCTGAACTAACTACCTAGGTACCTACCTAGCACCTAGGTACCTACCTACCTATCCAGCTCTCTTTCTGGCTGCAAGCTAGGTACTAAGCTCTGCTACCATCTCGCTTGGGGCCGGCACTATGCCACCTAGCTACCTATGCAGTTATTGGACGAAATTGGGGATTTGCCCAGGTCTCCTATCGCTCTTTTTTTTTTATTTTTTTTAATTTTTTTTTTTTTTTTTTTTAATTTTTTGTTGTTGTGACGACACCCTTTGTTGGGGCGTGAAATTAATCTTCACATGCCAACTTCTGTCCATTTCCATTCCCATCTGGGATCATGCGCTCAGGTATTTTATTCCGCGCAATTCATCCTCTGATGGCCAAGGAACCACCTGTTCTTGTTGCTGTCGCATGCCAAATTGTCCCAAATTAACAGCTTTACACTCACGACAATACCTCTGCACGAAAAGCTGAAAAGCTGAATGTTTGATGGAATTTTGTCAATAGAAAACACCCCAACGCTGCCGATACGTAAAATGCGGATATGTGTACATCTATTGCGTGCCTGCGCCCTTTAAAACCCCAACGCGCCAGCGAGCCAGAGCGGAATAAAAAGGCAAAAGACCCGGCCACCACCCCTTCGCTCAAACCTCACCTCCGCGCTCTCGTCTTCTTGGCCTGCGTCGTGGTGTCTTCCTCCTCCTCGTCTTGTCCCTTCTTGAGATCCTCGTCCAGGCCCCATTCCTCCCTGTCGTACCAGTCCTCGCCGTCCGACATGTCGCGGTTGGGGCCACAGTGCGCCTCCGCCTTGGACCAGTGCAGCACATCCCCGCGCAGCCGTTGCGCCTTGAGCAGGCCCCGGTGCAGCTTGTACGTGCCCCGACATACCTCCTCCTGCTTCTGCACGTACAGCGCCAGCAATCGACGGATGTCGTCTGCCTCGCTCGCCGGCAACCCTAGGTCGCGGTCTGGCCGTGCCATTGCAGGCGGTAGGAAAATGGGGTGTATTATGGCTTCGTCTCCCTCATCTCCCTCTCCTTCTTCCCTGCTCGCATGGGCGGACTCTTCCTCGACGTCTGCCGGCTTTTCTGACTTGTCGTTGGGTTTGTCGACCGTAGAATCCTCGCCGATCCGTTCGATTTCTTTTGTTTTATCCGTGTCTTGAGCTGCGAGAATGCCGTTGCTCGATTCAGCCCTTCCCATGGACAGGTCGCCGACGTGGTTCGAAATGTCGCCATTCTCTCTCGTGCCATTTTGCGTCTCCTGCTCCATGGTGGCGTCGCCATTGACCGCCGCCGTCCCTGAATTCGCCGACAATGCTTCTAGCCGACGAGATATCTGATCTTGTGTGTACAGCTCTGTATCATCTTCGCTAATCATGAGCTCGCACGGCATCCATGTGTTGTCGCCGTACAACGACGTCCACAGCTGCCGCACCTCCCATAATGATTGGTTTTCTTTACGCATGAGCTTGCAGCTGTGGTCGACCAGCTCGGTCAGCGTCTTGGAGATGAATGGCTTCGAGAGGGCTGGGTGGGACGCGAGGTCGGTCGCTGCGGTTAACGGGGCGAGCGTGTCTACTGCGGTCAGCATTGCCAAAAGGGCAACAAAGGTCCATCTTGAGAATGAAACTCACGTTCTAGGCGGATATTGGCATATGGATTGAGCTCGGCGGCCGACTGGGCGGCATTCTCCACGCGGTCGGCTTCGTCTTCGCTGAAAACCTCGTAGCCATCGTCGTCCACCAACGGCGCATTGCGATAAATAATAGATCGACGGACGCCCGAGTATTCGATTTCCTATAGACAGCACGCGGCCGCTTGATTAGCCCTTTGTTCGTGCGCTGCTCGACCGGCTGCTTCCCAAGTTTGGCAGGCCTACCTCTTTGTAGGCGCTGGGCCCCGTGGGCGGCACCAGCTGACCCTTGTGCGCAAAGCGGCCCTTTTTCTTGAGCTTGTGCCCGCGATTGCTATAATAATCTATTTCGGAATCGGAATCGGATTCTGTCGTGCGCGGCCGAGGGAAAACCCCCCCTAGCGGTTAGCGATCGTGTTTTTCTTGCGTGCGAGTCTGGCCGGCGACCAAACGGCCGTGGGGGCAGGTTTTCTTACCATATGCTCTTCTTTTGAACGCCTTTTTCATGCCGGCTATTGTCTCGGCGAATAGAATCTGTTGCGTCGCCATCGTGAACAAGGGAGCTGGGTGGTGCGCCCTAGCCAAAGAAATGGCAGCGGTGCTCGTCAAACCCGTCGACTTGGGTTTGCGTCGTGGCTGAAGGAGGGGCTCCCAGACTCGAGAGAATGGCGGCCCAGTGTCTATATAACTAGACCAATGCGGATGGTAGTGTATTCGGCTGGCGATGGTGCTATTGGATACTCGGCTCGTGGTCGTGGAGGGTGGTGGTGTAGCTTGAGAAGGGAAGACGTGGTGGTGATCGTGGAGAGGCAGACGTGCTGCTAGCAATGCAACCACCACGGCCAAGATTGGGCGGGCGAGGGCCGCCCGCGGACAGGCCGTACCTTTCGTAGGTGGTAGGCCTGGGTAGCCCGAGGCGGCGCCAGCCCAGCTTGCCAGTACCAGCCAGGTTCGGGCCCACACGCCGCACCATCGCAGCCAATCACGCGCTCACAACGCGGTCCATCATTTCGCCGACGCCGACACCGCGTGCGTGGACACACATAACCTGGCCATCGCTGAGCTGATGAGCTATCCTCTATAAGAAAACAAGACGCCGATAAATGTCAATGTATTCGACTACATCTCAGCTCTGGATTCTGGATACAGCTACACTGCACCGTTGCCCTCATAAGCGAGCCAAGCTCTTGATGCGCGACTCTGGCATAACCGCCGTCAGTCAGCCTGAGCATCCGGAAAACCCCTCCCAGAATGACCATAGAAAATAAATCATCGATATCGGAATGCAGAGAATATGCGCTGATGCAAATAATTCGCGAATATACAAAGCCGTTTCCTTGTGTAAACCATCACCCTACGGTTCCTGCAACCACACACTGCTCTCTCCCGCTCACACCGAGTGTGTATCATTGTTAAACAAGCTGACCTCGTCGTCGATGTATACGGACGCTATCATGCTAATGTGGTCGATGATGTTGATGCCTTGATGCCGCGCGTTGTCGCGATTGGAGATCGTGCTGTTGTGCGTCCGAGGCGGTCGCCGCTGGCCAGGTAGTCTTTGGACCCGTTGACCCGTTCCTACAGCCCGAGCTGACAATCGTCGTCGTCGTCGTCGTCGTCGTCGTCTTCCTCATGTCCCTAGCTAGTCAGTTCATGCAAGGAGAGGGTTTGCTACAGTCACCGCATCGTGTCCCTTCCATTTCGTGGCCTAGGCTGCACACTTCAACTCACTGGCTGGCCGCCAGGGAGCATTAAAGGAATCGGGCGTGGCTGTTGTAGGCTGATGTGATTCTATCAGACAACAACTGCTGCGACCGTACGACTCTTGCCAGCATGCTCGTTATTCGCATTTCGCAGTGAACACAGACAACCACATATTGCAACTTTCAGTCATGATGATCATTTGTGGGATCAGGAGCGCCAAGGGCCTCGTGGCGCCGCCACTGGCATGTCTCAACAGCCCGACTGCAGAAAACGTTGGTGACTGCAGTGTCTAATAATGTATCCGCAAAGCACCAGGTAGCTGCACCGGAGACATATCAGACGACTGGGGCTGGCTTCAGCAGCCGCCACCTGCTGCGCCAGAGGAGGCGACAAGACTTGCGCGGTATCACCAGCCATGTTGGCTGCAACATCTACAAGGAATATTCGGCCCTGTCTCCTTCTGTTCCTCTTCACAGGAGATCTCCAAATCTGCCGGTATTGAAGATGGCTTTCCCTATCTGGCTCAGCTGGGTCCTCGTGGCCGTCGTCGGCTACCTCGTCTACCAAAAGTCAACGAGCAAGAACAAGAGCAGGCTCCCGCCTGGGCCGGAGCCGCTGCCTGTGCTAGGGAACATCAATGACTTTCCGCCGCCCGGAAAGCTCGAGTACCAGCATTGGTTGGAGCACAAGGATGTTTACGGACCCATTAGCTCCGTCACCGTCATGGGCATGACGCTCGTCATCATCCACGATAAAAAGGCCGCCCACGAACTGCTCGACCAGACGGCGGCCAAAACATCGGGACGGCCCACCATGGTCATGGCCAACCAGCTGTGCGGCTATGAGGCGATAGTCGTCTGCCAGAGCTACACTCCCACGTTCCGCCGGTACCGCAAGTACCTGCACCGCGAGCTCGGCACCAAGGTGTCGGCGGCACAGTTCCAAGACGTCCAGGAGGTCGAGGTCAACCGCCAACTGGTGCGCGCACTCAAGCATCCGGAGCAGTGGAAGTCACATTTGAAAACGTGAGATCTTTGCCGTCGTTAATCGAATCCACTGCACACCGCTGACACTTTTAGTACCGCTGCCGCCACGGTCCTCAAAATGGCCTACGGATATACCATTGAGCCCAACAAGGCCGACATGCTGGTCGATCTGACTGATCAGATGATGTCCGAGTTCTCCCTTGCCGCCGTTCCCATGTCCTGGGCAGTCGACATCCTCCCCGCCCTGCGCTACTTGCCCGAGGGCATCCCTGGCGTCAAGTTCAAGGAGACGGCGCGCCGGTGGAAAAAGTCGATCCACGCATCCGGCTACATTCCCTACGACTTTGTCCGCCGCCAGATGGCCAGCCTCACGTCGCGGCCGTGCTACGTGTCCAAGCTCGTGCAGCAGCTCACGCAAGAGAGCGCCGACGGCAAGCTCAGCGGCGAGGATGAGCATGCCATCATCTGGTCCGCCGCCAGCTTGTACGGCGCCGCCGCCGACACCACCGTCATCACGCTCACGGCCTTTACGGGCGCCATGATCATGTTTCCCGAGGTGCAGCAAAAGGCGCAGGAGGAGATTGACCGCGTCGTCGGCTCGGAGTGGCTGCCGACCTTTGCCGACCGCGAGAGCCTGCCGTACGTTGACGCGCTCGTCAAGGAGGCTTCGCGCTGGTGGCCCATTTCGCCCATGGGCTTTCCCCACACGGCGACCGAGGACATTGAGTACGACAACATGCACATCCCCAAGGGCTCGCTCCTCCTGCCCGCCGTTTGGTGGTTCCTGCACGACCCCGAAGTCTACGCCGACCCGGAGCGCTTTGACCCAGACCGCTTTCTCTCGCCGCGCAGCGAGCCCGATCCGAGTACCGAGGCCTTTGGCTATGGTCGCCGCATCTGCCCCGGTCGCTTCTTTGCCGACTCAAGCCTGTTCCTCAACATAGCCCAAACACTCGCCACCTTTAACTTTACCAAAAAGGTGGGAAATGACGGCGAGGAAATTGACGTCAATGTCGAGGCGAAACCTGGCTTGCTGATGTATCCTGCCGACTTTGAGTTTCAACTTTCCCCAAGAAGCGCCGAGCACGTTGCTCTCATCGAGAAATTAGAGCACAAATATGCTTGGGAGGCGGGCGATGCAGAGTTCCTCGACAAGTTTGAGGACTTTACGACAAGAGATTAGCTAGCTCCAGTTGGGCTGACTTCCACGGATGATTCAAGGCCGAGTCGTATCTACAGTCTGACGCGTTTTGCTACCTGTGTGTCGCAATCAGCGGCTGGCTATTCCTGACGGGCTACCGCTTAAGTGAACGTATGTGGTCACAATGGGGTTCGACATGAGCTGCCAGCGTGTGGCCATACGCTTAGATAGATTCCCACAGCCACATTCCCGCTACTGTAGTATATTTAAATTCCGAGTTTCAAGGTTGCGCCTGAAATAAAAAGCATGTATCACTGGCGCTACCTTCATTTGCTTACCTTTGGCCACCGTCTACGTGGCTAGTCACACACTTGGAGTGAGGGCCCTGTACGCAAATGAATTCTCGCCCGCTCGAGAAACGCCCTCCCCCATAGCCTACAGGATCATCCCACGCATCTAGACATCTCGTACTTGACTCCTCGAGACCCGCGATTTCACTTGTTTGGCTGATCTAGCCTCGCTTTTACGCTCCATGGCGGGCCATTTTCAGGACAAATCCCTCACCGTGCTCAGCACACCTATTGTCAGCAGCTGTGCGAATGGGTGGTTGGAGGAGAAAAACGAAATGGCTCTCGAGAGGCACTTGGGAGAGTGCGAGTAAACAAACTCGGCGAGCAGATGCCCAGGGCTGACCCAGGTTGTCACATTATGGTCAAATGGGCTCTGAGTCCATGATTCAGTGGTAAGATGCCTTGATACGTACTTGTTGCAGATTTAATATGGTACATTGCTGAGAAAAAATTATGGCCAAAATTGGAGTCGGCGACATAAATAGAATTGGTATAAACATCATGAAATCCTATCCAACAACGCAAAAGACGCGAAATCCCCCCCACTTCGTAAATTCGACCGTGCATCTAGTTTTGGAAACTATGACAATGTTAGATGTTGCTAGTCCTCGACTGGGCTGATGACGCCTACATGTCTGGAGAGTTTGTTATCTCCTCGAAGCTCTGCAAAGAGTCAAAGCCCATGCCAATCAGCGGCTCGCAGGTGTCGTCGATTACCTGCAAAAAAAGAAAAAAAGCCGACGCAGTCAGTAAGATATGCCCCCGAGTACACACTTGAAAACATGAAGTAAACTCACCCAGCTAAGCACTGCCTTGCTTGCCTTGTGGCTCTTGCATTGACGCACACCCATCAGCGCAAGTCCCTGCAGCACCAGCGTCGATAGCGGGCCCGGGGGCACGGTGGGCGCCACGATGCCCGCGATATTCTCCGACCGCGACCGCAGGGCCGGGATGTAGGTGGCCAGGGGGCTGTTTTGTCTGCATATGATGATTGTGCCCATGATTGCGCCTGCGGGATCCTTGGCGCGGACGATGCCGCAGCTCTTCGTCTCCGCCAGCGCGTAGCGGTACAGCTCGACGACCTCGGGGCCGCTCTCCGTGCGCACGTGGTGCAGCACCGTGTCGGCATTGTCCAGCCCGTGTATCAGATCGAAGCTAATGTTGGCTCGCTGTATCGTGGGTAGCAGCCCCTCGGGCGCCGTCCAGTTGCCGAGGTCAGCAATGACCATGTTGGTGAGTCGCCGAGGGAATTGCGTATCCCAGCCACAGTTGCTGAACCAAGTCTTGACCGTGGCTGCCTCGGCTCCGAGAGCCAGACCCGGGAAGACGCCGGGGAAGCAGGCGCCAAGCTGGACCCTTTTCAGTCCTCTCTGTTGCGATAGAGTCTTGAGGGCGCGTTTGTGCAGTGATCGGCCAATGGATACGTTTCTCTTGGTCGGGTCGACAATGAGCGCCGCAAGGATGCCGACACCCCCCGTGACATATGTTGCCACGAAACCATATAATGCCTGTGTGCTGCTATTCCGTACCACGTAGTGGGCTTCTTTGATGTTGGTGTTGAATAGTTCAAACGCCGAGGCGTTCGTGTTGGAAAGGAAGTCCAAGTCGGAGCCCCCTGAGCGGTGGATGGCGCTGAGCAGGTCGTCGAGGCCGGTGGCGTCGCGCTCGCGGTCGTACTCCTCGACCAGCCACAGCTGTCTTGATTTGAGAACCTTTTTGCTTTTTCGAAGCGTGCCTGGCAAGCTGCCAACCGGCTTGACTTCGCCAATCAGAACGCGGACCAGGGACGCCATTGCGTTCTCGGTAAAGTCGAAGGTGCAGACGTAGGTACCAATGGTCTTGTCCATGGCAAAGTCGTAGGGTGAGCTGACAGCAACAACGATGAGGTGCTTCTTTTGGCCTCGACTTCGGAGCATAGAACACATCATCTCAACGTGCTTTGTGAAACCCGCCTGGTACAAGTTTCTGTTTGCGTCGGCGGTAAATATAATGATGCAAGAAGCGCGGTTAATGAGATTTTCATGCACCGGTCTGACACCGTTCGCAGTATAGCTGGTGTGCAGTAGCTTCTCATTACGGTAACGTGCCAAGGTTTTGCCAAATTCGCGAAATACGCCCTCGCCGCTCATGTGCGCAGTTCGATCCATGCGACGATGCACCCATCGCTCGTGAGTACCTGTGGCAAGTGACTGATCTTGCTTCGAATCCAAGAAGCTCTTAGTTAGCGAAGACGCCGGCAGTGGCTTGACAAGGGGGGTCAAAAGAAGCAGTTCCTCGCCAGGATGCATCGATTGTGAAAGGGGTAGAAGCTGTTCCTTGTCTCGGATGACTGTGATTGATTCGTCGAAAGCGCGCCGAGACAAGGCGAGATGAGAAGGATGGAGCTGAGAGAGTAAAGAAATGCCTGGTGGGTTGAGGGCTTTGGACCAAGAAGTGCAGTTGGATTTGAGAAGCAGAACACGTCGTAGGGAGGTGAAAATTCTCTCCTTGGTGATGATGCCATTCTCCAAACCCAGTTTCAGGCCTTTGATACCCTCGAGCTGAATGTCGTAGGCTCGACAAAGAAGCACCAAATCGCAGCCGGCTTCGACGGCCATGACCACGCCATTCTGCACGCCTAGGTCGTGGCTCAGGGCCTCCATTTCAAGACACTCGGAGATGGCGACGCCCCTGAAACCCATTTCGGTGCGAAGCATGTCGTCGACAACCTGGTCTGACAGGCAAGCATGGCTGACATTCATGGACGGGTTCGACAGACCACAGCCACCGACAAACATCGCGTCCAGCTTCCCCGAGGCGACTGCATTGCGAAAGGGAACCAGGGCACTGAGGCTCAGCTCCTCGAGGGTCTGGGTAATGATGGGCACGTCCAGACTCGACCCGAGAAAGTCAAGATTACCATAAGAAGGGAAATGCTTGCCGCAAGTTGCGAGACCAGCATCACGAATGCCAGCCATGGCAGCCAGGCCATACTGTGACACTTCTTGCGGGTCGTCACTGGTTGCACGCACACCGAGCGGCTGATAACGGGCATTGTTCAAAACGTCAAGAACCGGCCCTAGCATCAGATTGACACCGCACGCGGAAATCTCCGTGGCCGTGGCCTTTGTGACTTCATACGCAAGCTCCGGGCTGCCTGCAGCCGCAATGCCCATGGCGCTAGGAAATTGACAAACAAAGTCCTCGTCGAACAGGCTGTTGACGCCGCCATTTTCCTGGTCGACGGCAATGAGAAGCGGCTGCGGGTGACCGGCGTTCTGCGCAATGGTCTGCAGCTCTTGAACAAGTCTGGCAGTTTGTTGAGCAGCTATGCCAGTGTTAGCATGACGCTGGGGGATGCAAGAATATGAAGGACGAACATTTGAGATTTTTTGCTGTGAGAATAATGGAGCCCAGATGATGGTCCTCGATAAGTGTTCTGATTTGGGGCGTGACTTCTGTTCCATCCCATCCCATAATCAGCGTCTGGCCAATTGCCCTGTGAGAGTCGAGTTAGTTTTTGATGTGAATGGTGCAACGAAGCATTGGCTGCCGCAGACGCAGCTGCAGACGAGGGCCACTCCGAGTCAAAACTAAACGAAACCGCGGATGAGGCATAGTATACTGAGCTGCTGAGACACCCTCGCTGAGGGTCAGGAGTCTGGTTCACGTACCAGTCAAGGTTCTGGTATATCGGGTCAAAGTCGGCGGTGTCGGCGCCATTGTTGGCACTGTTGGAAGCCATGGTGCAAGAGCAGCTCGTGGGCAGCTCTGTGCATGCCTCAACCGCGTGTGCAACGGGTGTATGTGGTGTGTGGACTGTATGCAGGCGAGTGAGGATAGACCTTGGGCCGATTGAGTTCAAGCGCAGCGCCTGGTGGATGAGCCGAGAGCGCGGATTGGGGGTCTCCGCCTCCGGCCGCTACCTTGCTACCTAGTACTGTAGGCAGCTTCGCAGGTGGCCAATAGGTAGATAGCGGGCAGGTTAGGTAATGAGGAAGACAAAGGTGGACGAGTCGCTGGTGCAGCGTGTGTGTGCGCGCCCGGTATGAGACTGCGTTTCACGGGGCCGAGCTTAAACTAGGCGCGTGTGGCTATTGATGCAAGTGAGCCAGTTCGTTTGAATGTTTGACTACCTATGTACCTCTGGTAGCTTGGGTGCTTGGGTCCGGGGACACCGGTATCTTGGGGGACCAGGCGCAGGCGCAGCAAGGCCACAGCTGTGCTGACGACTCTGAACTCTGACAGGCTGAACTTCGGGAAGATGGGTGATTCTGCCACTTCCGTTGTCCTGAAGCGTGGGCGGTGAGGGACTAGTCTGAGACGCTGTGAGGGTAAAGGCCGACCACTGAGGTGACTGACTGGACCACCAGCCGAGCGAGGACACGACACAGCGGGCTGCCCAGTACGGCAACGCCGCAAAGCCACTGAAGACTTGTCTCACCTCAGTGTCGGACCTGGAGAGGTGGCGGGCTTGCGCGGGGGAACCTTGCTGCAGTGGGCTCCAGTTGGTTACTGGGGGTGCTCTTGGCCTGGAGGTTGGGGGGTGGGTGGCCGCAGCGGGCAATTCAACGTTACATGGCCACGGCCAGCCTCAGTGACGCTACAGTGGAGTGGTGGCCAACCTATCGTGATGATGGCGGCTTGCACAAAAGTTGATGACTTGCCTGTATGCCACCGCCATTTCGAATAAAATGCATCTAGATATGAAGCCATACATTTAAAGTATCATTTAAAGTATCAATGAAGCTGTTGTGTATTCCTCGTCTGAGGCCCTCATAATTTCGTCCATCCTCGTGCATAATGAGCCATTCATGATGACAGCCTTGTGGGACAACCCGACGCAGCTCACGGATAATGATGCCACATGTTCATCTTGGCCAGCTTAATCAAACTACTGATACCAGTACCTTGCATTGCAGCATGTAGGTATGGCATTTGCTCATGACGGCCGCACGTTGAGCTTCCGCCATCTCCAATGGACCAGCCTGCTCCGCCCGACAGTAACCAGCGCTTTCTTGATTCCCCACTCAGCCCGTCCATAATGGCAAGGTGACAGTCGCAAGTATTTTCCTCGGTGTATTTTTTTTCTACGAGTAAGCTCTGCAGTTGTTTTTGCATGTCCGCTTGCTACAATCCGATCTGGCGGGCCTCCACCAGGCCATTGAGCTCCACGGGTGCAAATGCGGTAGTGCAGTTTTGAGCGACTGCGGAAAGTCATACTAGTACTTGCCATTCCTCGCCGCCCGCCGTCGATTCCGTTGCTGTAGTCTTTTTTTTGTAGTTTTATCCAACCCGCCGACCTTGACATCATTTCTCACTATTTCAGTGCAGCATTCTCGTGTTGCTCCGAAACCAACTCATTGGACGTGGGACAGGGACGCAGACGAGACGGGCCTAAGCGTATTCTCAGCCGCCGACCGCCGACGCACGATGCCCGCCGTCGTCACCAACGGCACCCAGCCGAAAAATGGACTGACAAAGTTCACCAACTGCCGCCTGCTGCGCGGTGACCAGCTCGTCGCCGCCGACCTCTGGGTCAGCTCCCAGACGGGCAAGGTCGTCAACAGTCAGACCGTCTTCTTTGACGACTTGGTGCTCCCTGACGAGACGGTCGACCTCGGCGGCCGCATTGTGTCGCCCGGCATGATTGAGTGCCAGCTCAACGGCGCCTTTGGCTTCAACTTTTCCACCCTGCTCGACGACATGTCGCAATACGGCAAAAAGGTCAAGGAGTGCCAGAAGCTCCTGGTCCAGACTGGCGTCACATCCTACATCCCCACCATCACCAGCCAACGGCCGGAGCTCTACCAAAAGGTAAGCAGCGGAGCTTTCACTACCCCGGCGCATAATCTAGACTTCTTAAATTTCTTTTTGGCTTTTTTGTTTCTCGTCATCTCTTCGTTGCATGGTTGTACTGACGTGGCTTGTTTCATCATCAGGCACTCCCCTTCCTGGGCCCGTCTGGACGTTCGCACAATGCAGAGGACGGCGCCGAGTCGCTTGGCGCGCACTGCGAGGGTCCCTTTCTCAATCCGACCAAGAATGGCGTGCACAATGTCGACGTGCTCATCGAGGCCCAGACCTTTGCCGACCTCGAGGCCTGCTACGGCGCCGAGAATCTCAACCCGGCCACCCCTGGCGGCGACATCCCCGTCAAGATGATCACGGCGGCGCCCGAGCGCGGCAACATGATGAAGCTCATCCCCGACATCACGGCACGCGGTATTCGCTACTCGGTGGGCCACTCCGAGGCCACCTACGAAGAGGCGTCCGAGGCTGTAGGCCACGGCGCCACCATGATCACGCACCTGTTCAACGCCATGCGCCCGCTGCACCACCGCAACCCGGGCATCTTTGGCGTGCTGGGCGAGGCCGAGAGCCTGCCGCGCCCGTACTTTGGCATCATCTCGGACGGCATCCATCTGCACCCGACCACCATCAAGATTGCCTTCAACGCCCACCCAGAGGGCTTCATCCTCGTCACCGACGCCATGCACCTGGTCGGCCTGCCGGACGGCGCCTACCCATGGACCAATGGCGAGACAACGGCCAACATTGTCAAGAAGGGCTCGAAGCTGCTGCTGGAGAACTCGGACACCATCGCTGGAAGGTAAGAATCGGCTTGCTCTACAAGTCCCTGCCAAGCTGCGGGGTACGGTTACTCGTGTCGAATCATTCGCTAACGTGTTTTGTCCCTTTGTGCAGCTCAATCACACTGTTGGAGTGCGTCAACAACTTTCTCGAGTGGTCCGGCGAGGGCATCCCCCAGGCGCTCAAGGCCGTGACAGCCACCCCGGCCGCCATGATGGGCCTGCAGGGCGTCAAGGGTACGCTGGAGGCTGGTGCGGATGCTGATCTGCTCATCTTTTCCGACGAGACGACGGCCAACGGACACCACAAGCTGATCCTTGACGAGGTGTGGAAGTTTGGCACCCGTCTGCCCAAGGCCGACGCATAGACGGCAATTTTGCACTTCGTGTTACCTGTACTTGGCAGCATAAAAAAGAGGAGGAACAAGTTTTTGGTTAAACCGATAGACTGTACATAAGAGGGAACAGGGAACCGATCACGGCGTTTTTTGGCATTTTTGTTTTAAAAGCGACTCTGGAGAGAAAGCCTACAAAAAAAAAAGAGACAAATAGAGACAAACTCGGAAGATTTCCACAAACCCCCGCCCTTCAAAGTAGGCCGAAGACGGATGGAGTCGTTACCCAACCTGAGTTAGCACATGCATGGGAGTGCAACAGGTAATGGTTGGTGTACCCCGAACCCCAGATATGTGTGACGACGTGCAGCAGACTGGGGCGAACGTGTGGCGGGCAAGGTAGAAGTGGCGGGCAAAATGGTTACAGCAGCATTAAATATTACCCCTCCAATAACCACCTACCCAGCTAGCCCTACCAGCTGCGCTTCTAGAAAGACAAAGATATGACGGGTAACGAAGCTAGCGGATTGGGCCGTGCTGAGCGCACAGGGTAACTTCCGCTGGTGCGAAAGGAACGATGATGCTCCGGGGTAATATGGCCATCGCCCGCCCAATGGTTCTGTAATGCGACGTCCCGTCTGGGGGCCGAACAGATGGGGAGGGGAAGGGGGGGGGGGGGGGAGGAGGAGGAATGCCAT